>JANIJG010012471.1:0-14250 GCA_024611175.1 Megaceryle torquata
AGCCTGTAGCGCTGCCTGGGGTTGGTGTGGCCCAAGGGCAGTACCTGGCACTTGGCCTGGTTGAACCTCATACTGTTAGTGGTGGCCCATCGATCCAATCTAGACAAGTCTCTCTGTAGAGCCTCCCTATCCTCAAGCAGTTCAACACTCCTGTCTGACTTGGTGTCACCTGCGAACTTACTGATGATACGCTCTATGCCCTTATCAAGATCATACATAAAGATGTTAAAGAGAAGTGGTCCCAACACTGAGCCTGAGGATCACTGTGAGCAGCCGCCAGCTGAACACCATTGACCACCACTCTTTGGGCCCGTCCATCCAGACAGTGCTCGATCCAGCAGACCAGGCGTTGCTTGTTGCTGTCCCGGGCAGCCCGAGGGACAGCTCGGCTGTTCTCAGAGGGGCGTGACTCACAAAGTGCACACCTTTCAGAGGCAGAGGATGGGGGACTCTCAAACCGAATAACAGCTGCACTCCGCCAGCAGCTTCGCTGTGGTACCGAGCCCTTTGCAGCCGCCGATCTCGGCCCCGTCAGCGTCTCTCGGGCGTCCTTCGGAGGCGCAGGGGCCGTTGGAAGGTTCAGGATCCCCGCCCCGGGCCGCGCTGCCCGGCGGGGCGGTGCTGGGGGCGGTGCCGGTGCTGGGGGCGGTGCCGGCCCGGCCCCGGAAGGCGGGTTGGGTTCCGGGCCGCGCGGTGCCATGGACTCGCTGTGGAGGCTGAAGCGGTTCGATGCCTTCCCCAAGACCCTGGAAGACTTTCGAGTCAAGACGTGCGGGGGCGCGCTGGGTGAGCAGGCGGGGTGAGGGCGGCCCGGGCCCGAGCCCGATCTCCTCCGTGGGGCGGCGGCCGGGCGGACCCTGCGGGCCGGCGCTCGGCAGCGGCTCGGGCGGGCTGAGGCGGGGTTGAGGCGAGGCTGAGGCGGGCGCGAGCGGCGGGGCTGACGGCCGTTCTCGCTTCCCCGGCAGTGACGGTTGTCAGCGGACTCCTCATGGTGCTGCTTTTCTTCTCGGAGCTGCAGTACTACCTCACCAAGGAGGTGAGTCTGGGGGGGGTCTGGGGGGGGTGAGGGGGTGCGCCCGGCCCCGCGGCGCTGCCTCCTGTCCCGCCGTGTCCCCTCTCCCGGGCTGCCCACGCAGCGGCTTCCCCTGCAGCAGGTCCTTTGGGCCGGTGTTTTTGTCTTTCCCCCGCCCTGGCAGGGGGAGCAGGAGCAGGGGGCTGCCGTGTCCCGAGAGCCACGGGCGCCGCGGGGGTTTGTGGCCTCCTGGAACGGTGTCTGGTGCAGGACAGCGTCTCTAAATCGCTTCTCGCTGTCTCTGCTGCCTACAAGCGGGCAAGGCAAAGGAAAGAGCAAGCGGGGGAGCCCCGGCCCGCACCCCAACCGCTGAGATTCCCGAATTCCGATCTTCTTGAGGAGCATTTCACGCGGCAGGCGCCTGGCTACCCCGGAAGCGGGGGAGGGCCCAGCTCAGGTGTCTTCAAGTCCCAGACACAGCTCACAGAATCATCTCCTGAGCCAGAGCAGCCGAGGGAAGGAGGCTTTTTGATTTGCTTCCGACTGAAACAGGACTCTCTGTTTTTGCTTTGTCCCTAGGTTCATCCGGAATTGTACGTTGACAAATCACGAGGAGATAAACTGAAGATCAATCTAGATGTTATTTTTCCACATATGCCTTGTGCTTGTGAGTCAGACTTTTGAATGTCAGGGGTAATTGTCATCCTTGCCCATCAGTGTGCCTGGTGCTGTGCTGCTGCTTAGGTCACGGCCAGGGAAGAACTGGTGGTCCCTTCTGGTTGCCATAGGCAGGGATTCCAGCCAGGCTCGCTGGGCACTTAAACCAGCTCTTCTGGTCAGGCAGTGTTGCTTTTCTAGAGGCGTAAACCCACTTATGTTTCTGTGTGGTCTTGTGCTTTGCCAGACAGCTCAGTAATACTGAAAAAGCTGTCACGGGGTTCACTTGGGATGTGAGTTTTGACTGTTTTATTGTTGAAAATCTTCAGAGTCTCCACTGGAAGTTATTTGCTAAGGCACAATGTTTCCTTAAATTCTGCCAATGCCACCTCATAACCTTTCTCCACAATTTTTAAAATTGGAACAAACATTAATAATCTGATTACCTTTTAACTAAATTCAAAGCAGAGTTGCAGGATGAAGTGACAAAGTGAAAGTCATACCAGGTGTTACTGCTGTGCATGTTATCTGGCTGACCACTGATCTTCCCGGCCTCTTGTTCTGTTGTAATTGCTTTGGGTAGCACTTTGGGCTCTAAGCACAGTGAGTCTGACTTCCTTCTGACCGCCTGGGATATTATTGGTCTTTGCCTTCCTCACATTTAAAAGGGCACGGGAAGGCCAGAGAGACTGGAAGCCTTGCTTGTTTTGTGCAGAAGAGCTTTTAGTCTTCTAAGAGAGCACGTAGCCAGCAAGTGTGTCGTGGTGCTTCAGTACCAGGCCAAGACCACACAACTTCTCCATCCTCTTTGTGAAGAGGGACCACAAGGAAATGCGCTGATGCTGAAGGGGGAAGGGTGAGGTAGGAGGCAGCTTCCAACCAATTATAAGCTTGACTCCTGAAAATGGTTATGAGCTTTGAGGGGTTTTGTGTGGTTGGTTGTTTTTTTTCCTTTCAGTGTAACGCTTCCTGCGCCAGTTGGAAACGGTCCTTGTACACCAAACCAAACCTTGTATTTGGAAGGGCTGGGGGCTGCAATGTGCATTTTATGCCCTGTACATCAGTTGGCCCCAGCCAGGTGCAATCCTTATCCCCTGTCGAGAGAATCTGTATTTTCCCTGGTTGAATGCTTCCTCAGCCTGCCATGGGCCATAACAAATGTGTGTTGATAGACCACTTCCCTCGCTCGCTGCTTTCAGATTTGAGCATCGATGCCATGGATGTAGCAGGAGAGCAGCAGCTCGATGTAGAGCACAATCTCTTCAAGCAGCGCTTGGATAAAGCCGGCAATCGTGTGACTCCAGAGGCCGAGAGGCACGGTAAGATGCTCTTCTGCCTTTCTTGGGTGGATGGTCTCGTAGTCTTTCTATCACTGTATGCCCGTTTTGAGATTCACAGGAACAAGTGACAGATGAAGAGAATTTAAACACCACGGACTCTTGTAGAGTTTATAGCATGCAAATCTATTATGTTGGTGGATCAGGAAAACTATTGTGCCTCGCTGCTTCTGGGAGGAAAATCTTTGCCTAGTCCGTCTGAAATTACAAGTACTCATGGAATGTGTTTCAGGAATAAAGGTGTTGAGTTAATCATCTTTTACAACTAGAAATCAAGCAGCTGCTTTGGCAAAACTTGACTTTGGTTGTATCTTTACATCACAGTGGGCTGACAAACGGTTAGATGAAAGAGCCTCTCTCCAGGGAAGGCTCTGGTGACTTGACCCTTAAGCCTGAACTTCTGAATCACAGAAGTGCTCAGATTGGAAAAGACCTTCAAGATCATCGAGTCCCCACCTCAACCTAACCCTCCTCCCCTGACTCTAACAACCCGCCACTAAACCCTGTCCCTGAGCACTGCATCCAAACGATTTTTAAACAGATTCAGGGCTGGTGACTCAACCACTTCCCTGGGGAGCCTGTTCCGGTGCTTAACAACCCTTTCTGTAAAGAAGATTTTCCTGACACCCAACCTAAACCTTCCCCAGTGCAACTTGAGGCCATTTCCCCTTGTCCTGTCACCAGGGAGAAGAGACCAACCCTGCTCTTGCTACACCCTCCTTTCTGAAGGGCTCACCTTGCTGCATTTACTTTGCCAGATTCATTAACGCGCACCGAGTGCTGCAATCTAACAGCAGTACTGTCCTACCTTTTTCTTTCCAAAACAAAAGCTCCTCCTTACCTTTTCTGGGAGACAGTGTATGTCACAGAATTACAGAATTTCCTAGATTGCAAAAGACCTTTAAGATCATCCAGTCCAATCACTAACCCAACACTGACAAGGCCTCGACTGAACCATACCCCTCAGCACTACAAATGTAACGTCGAGGGACAAACCAGCTTTTGCCTACGTAATTCTCAGTGAACGCATGTAGGCCTCCTGCCCTGCTTGTGTTGCCAGTTGCTGTCGGGTTTACTCCATCTCAGCTCCTAGCATCAATGCAGAGGAAGATAAACTTGTAGGGAGCAAAACATCCCCCCTCGAAGAGGTGTTTTAGAAGGGATCAGATGCACTGCATGCAATAAGCAGTTTCTGCTGCTGTCTGGAAAAAGCACGTGGCTAGTTCAGTTTCCATCACCCACGTTGCAAGTGAGATCAGCAGTATCCACCCATCTTCATTAAACTCTCTTATTAATAATCAGTTTCTGTTAGTAAGACTGTCTTTGAGTCAGTTATTTAAATGGCAACTGTAGCAATATTGACCTTAAATTTAGTAAAGCGTGTCCGGATTTTATGGAGCAGTGGCTTTTCATAATCCCAATTACATTACAATAGTTAATAGCTTAATGATTTCTGTGGTAGGTTGCATTCTGTGCTTGGCTGTTGTCTTACTCATTTTCCACTGAGTGATGATAAATGATTGAATTCTTTATTGGTGGTTCTTACAGTTAATGTGGACAGGGCTTTCCAGTTTCACATGTCATACATCCAGGAGTTTGTGCCCCATTCGTCCCACGGTTGCGCATTTAATACACGTGGCAGAATTGTTAAGTCATGAAGAAGGTAAAAGTTCATTGGAGATTTCTAGAGAGCAGTGGTTACCGTGTGTGCCTTGTCTGCTTTGTCATTCTGGAGGACTGGGGGTCAGTTTTCTGCTGGGGAGATTCCCCCTTTGCTCTTGTTGCACAGCGATACATGACCGCGTTCCCTGCACGGCTTGGCCCGGGACTGCGTTACGTACTGCTGGCTGAAAGTTCTGTTTGTGCAACAGATCTCGGATCAATCACAGTTTATCAATTTGGTCTGCTTTAGACTAGGCTTTAACAAGGCCTTTATGCGAGTAACGTGTGATCAGGGCTCCAGGAAGGCTTACAGGTAGCCAGTCCTTTCTCCAGAGGGTGTTCTTGAGAGCACAAGTGCTACTCTGCTTTGTGGTCTTCCTTCACACCTCAGCGGGCTCTATGCACACCATTTCAGGTGGCCTTTGGGTGCAGGATGTGTAGCTTCCAGCACAAAACTGTTGCATTTCTGTGTAGAACGTTTTTTGCGCATAGAACGGGAGTAGCGGATAGCGTTTCTAGATGTGCCTCATCACTCTGAATCCTCCTTTGTCTTAGAGCTGGGGAAAGAAGAAGAAAAGGTGTTTGATCCAAATTCTTTGGATGCCAATCGCTGCGAGAGCTGTTATGGGGCGGAGTCAGAGGACATTCGGTAACCTTTACACCTTTTTTCTGTCTCCTTAGCACTGGAATCAATACAATTACATTGCATGTGTGTGTTTTTTCAAGCTGTCTGTGCCATGAAATCCTCCCGGGCATGTTCAGAGAATGATGAGAGCTGTTGTGGTTTCACTATGCCTTTTGAAGCTGCGCACATGATTGTCAAGAGCATGCAGACTTGTCTGCTTTGTCTATGTGCCAGTTTAAGGGTGGTGCAAATTTGGGTGCTACCTTTGCAGTAGCTCAGAGATTGTATCTCAGCAAACAGAATTTTTTTCTGGGGTTATTTGGTTGTCTAGAGGGGAGCTGTGTTAATTTTTTCACTGTTACATAATCTGTCCTGGAAGCAAACCTGGTTATGGCTTTGCCTTCTCACTTCCGCTGCAGGTTTTGCATCCTTAGGGGAGCAGAGACCAGACATTTATCGCTTACACAGCAAGTGTCATTTGATGTTTCTCATTCCTCCTACCTGCAAATTCCTTTAAGCCTGGATCTGTGATAGTCCGTGGGGTCTGGACTATCCTTTGCTATTAGTGCCTCTGTCATAACGTGATCTGTTCCGTCTCTTAAGATGTGTCCCTCCCCAGAGATGTTTCCATCTTGAGGGATTCACAATTCCAGCCTTCAGCTTTCTCTTTGTTCCAGCAGAACACGGAACCAAGAAAGAAAACTGTTTTTTCCAGTGAGCAAGATGTTACGCAGAGGTAGAAAACTAATGAGGAAAGTTTGTCATTAACTCTCCCTCCAATGTTGACAATTTTGCCCCAGAAACAGAGGAAAGGAGGAATAGAAACAGGCAGATGCTTGGCTCACATGAGGAAGCTCCAAACTGCTCCGGGCTGTGGGATGCTGATGTCACTTTTGAAGCAGATTTTGCCAAGGAGTGACTTGGCTGTCTAAAGGGACAGGCAGAGCCCTCTTCAGACTCAAGCACTGTGTTCAAACAGCTTGCATCCTCATGCCAGACTCTCAAAAAAAAAAAAACCAAAAAAACAAACCAAAACCATTGAGAAGCTTGAGCCCCTTCAGGTGCATTAGGCCACCTTTGAAGGTGCAGTCCCTGATATTTCCTTTATTGCTTTTTTGAAGAAAAATCACCAAGGATTTGGGGTGGAGCATCTCTTTCCAGTGGTAACGATGGTAAGATGGTGCTTGTGCTTTTGCAGGTGTTGTAATACTTGTGACGATGTCAGAGAAGCGTACAGGCGGCGAGGCTGGGCCTTCAAGAACCCGGATAGCATAGAACAGTGCAAGAGGGAAGGGTTTAGCCAGAAAATGCAAGAGCAGAAGAACGAGGGCTGCCAAGTATATGGTTTCCTAGAGGTCAACAAGGTGAGAGATGGGTTTTTCTGTGAACCTGCTGCGTGATGGTGATGACTCAAAAGGCAGAGTCGGGGTGTTGTCCTTTTCCAGCTTTCGGTGTTCACAGGGCTGTGATATAATAAACCCTGGGCTCGGCAAGCTACTTCTGCCTGTTCAGTACAAGAGTCAGGAAGAGCAGTGGGAAGGGGCTAATTCTCTGTGTCCTTGTGTGGGCTGGCAGGAAGCATGCTGGCTGCAGAAGCACAGCTTTTTTTTTTTTTTTGTTTCCTAGCTAATGAATCATTTTTGCCAAGGTTTCTGGAGGAGGAGAGGCAGCGTTTTTGAGGTTAGATTGTCCCAGCTGCCCTTCTAGTCTTAAAACAGACCACCAGTGGATGCTGGAGATAACAGTAACCAACAGCTGGCCAGCAGAGGTGCCGAAGAGAATGAAATGTTATCTTCAGATAAACAGCAGAAACAAGCCTATTGGACTTGGTCATCAAAGCTGAGAATGGTCCAAGAGGTGTTTTTTGTAGCTGGTGTATGAAACTGTATTATGAGATATACCAGCTAACTCTGTAACTGCCCCATCATTTGGTGGGTTACCAAACCCAGAACACTTGGACATGCAGGTTATGTACTCAAATACATGCTAGGAGTCAGGCCCAGGCTAGGGTTTTCTTTGTCTGTTTTAATTCACACTCTGTTTTGTTGTTTGTTTGGGGTTTTTTCCACCTATTTGTGTGCTCTTCCTGGAGATCACATTTTGTATTTCTGAAAAGTAAAATCTTGTACTCGTGAAACCAGGCACTGTGATTTGAGCATCATTGTGGGTACCAAATCATTACGGGCCCCTCTATCACAGGATGTGATGAGCAGGAAAGATTCAAAGGGGAATGCTGGAGATAGCAAGAGCCCAAGGGTGAGTGTCACTGAGGAAATGTCTGAGGGCTGTTGTTGTGTAATCGGAGGTTTGCACATCTCCATTCTCTTCGGGTCCACAGTTAACATCAGACATCCAATGTGGAATGGAGCTTGGGACGCTCAGATCTTCCAGGGGAGAGTGTGTAAGACTGGGAGTCATCCTCAGTGAGGATTGGCACCTAACATCCAGATCCCTATCAGATTCCAGGATGAAATTTAAACACGTTTTGCCTTTGGGGCTTTGGGTTGTTCTGTTGGGATTTTTTTAGGTTGGTTGGTTGTGGTTTTTTTAGCTTTAATGTAGTTTTTTGCATGTTATTTTTCATGGGTACATACACAGGATCACTTGTACATTGCATTGAGGGTTTTCTTACCCTGCTCACTCTCCCTGTCACTTTCTCCACTCCTTTTGCTGTGATACTGTTTGATATTTCCTGCAGCAGCTGGCAGTTTCTCCCCAATAGATTTAATTCCTTCTTCCCATTTTTATGTCCACTGAAACAATCTGCACAGAACAGTTACCAACACCAGTATGCAATTACTGCCTTCCACATGACTGCCCATGAGGAAGAGGAGAAATTCCTACCTCCTGTAGGACAATACCTGCTGATATCACCTATGAAAACGAGTTACTTGGTGTACATTTTGCTTCAACAAAAGATTAAAAATCCAAGCACCAGTATGACTCTTATTTATATAGATTCAGACCTTTTAATGAAAGATGATTACTGTCTCCTGCAGGTAGCTGGAAATTTCCACTTTGCACCAGGAAAAAGTTTCCAACAGTCTCATGTGCATGGTAAAGTATTTTCTTTTCCTTGTTATTGTCACCTTTAGCTTCCAAGTGTACTTGACTGTGTTGTTCTACTGTCCTCGCATCACTGTCCATAACAGCAGCACTGCTTCAGTGGGGAGGGTGTTGGTGAAGTTTTGTTACAGAGGTTTAGAACCATCATGAACAACTAGAAAAGTGTTTGCTGGAGGTGCTGCCACATGAGTGTGGAAGAACTTGGAGGAGAATGTTTCTGGGCAGTCTCTGTCTCACTTGTTCTACAAAACTTTGCTTCTCTGCTGTAAAACAACCTCAAGTTAAGGTGTTCAGTCCAGGACCTGAATATCAGTATCTCTGGAAGGGATATTTGGAAAGTACCTGAGGAGAATTTTAAAGCAGTTAAGAACTTCTAGAGTAAAATTTCAGTTGTAAAGGACTTCCTCAATTATATATATCTGTAAATACACAGTGGCCAGAAGAATAGTGGTAGTTTATAGAATCATAGAATGGTGTGGGTTGGAAGGGACCATTAAAGGTCATCTAGTCCAACCGCCTCTGCCACAAGCAGGGACTGAGCAGGTTGCTCAGAGCCTGTCCACCCTGACCATGACTATTTCCAGGGATGGGGCATCTGCCGCCTCTCTGGGCAGCCTGTTCCAATGTTTCACCTCCCTCGTTGTATAAAATATCGTTTATCTAGGCTGACTCTACCCTCTTTTATTGAAAACATTGTCCTTTGTCCTGTCGTAACAGGCGCTGCTAAAAAGTTTGTCCTCACGTTTCTTACAGGCCCCTTTTAAAGGCTGCAGTGGGGTTTCTCCAGAGCCTTCTCCAAGCTGAACAACCCCAACTCTCTCAGCCTGTCCTCACAGGAGATGTGCTCCAACCCTTTGATCATCTTCATGGCCCTCTTCTGGACCTGCTCCAACAGGTTCAGAGGACCACAGAGCTGGATGTAGTGTTCCAGATGGGGTCTCACCAGAGTAGAGGGGCAACCTGTTGGCCACACTGCTGTTGATCCGGCCCAGGATACTGTTGGCTCCTGGCTGTGAGCGTGCGTTGCCCGCTTGTGTCCAGCTTGTCACCCACCAGTATCCGCAAGCCCTTCTCTGCGGGGCTGCTCTCAATCCCTTCTGCCCCCAGCCTGTGCCCACACTGGGGTTGCCCCACCCCAGGCGCAGGCCCTTGTGTGTGGCCATGTTGAACCTCAGAAGGTTCACGTGGGCCTACTTCTCCAGCCTGTCCAGGCCCCTCTGGGTGGATCCCGTCCCTCAGGCGTGTCAACCGCCCCACTCAGCTCGGGGTCATCTGCAGCCTTGCCGAGGGTGCCTCGATCCCACTGCCGGTGTCACTGAAGAGGACATTAAACACTCCTGGTCCCAAGACAGACACCTAAGGGGCACCACCTGTCCCCGATCACATGTCCAGATTACATTGAGCTGTTGACCACTACCCTCTGGATGTCACCACCTAACCAGTTCCTCATTCACTGAGCAGTCCACCCATCAAACCCTTATCTCTCCAATTTAGAGAGAAGGATGTTGTGGGGAGCTGTGTTAAAGGCCTTGCAGGATTCTGGATAGATGGCATCGTGCTTCTCCTGTCCACTGATGTAGTCACTCCATAGTAGGCCACTATACTGGGCAGGCAGGACTTGCCCTTGGTGCTGTCTTGAGTCACTTCCCTGTCCCCCGTGTGCCTTAGCATAGTTTCTAGGAGGACCTGTTCCACGCACAGTGGTAAGGCAACTACATCAGCCTGTTCCCTCTGGATGGATCTCGTTGGGTTCTGTAGACTTGTGTGTGTTCACGTTCCTCAGGTGGCCTCAAGCCAGATGTTCTCTTCAAGCGGGAGGGACTTTGTTCCTTCAGTTCCTGCCTTGTAGCTTTAACTTGATTAAAAATAGCTGTGGTTCAGTGGAATGTTTGCAGTTCCCTTCATCAAGTTTTTGAAGTGTGAAATTTCACAAAGAGCTTGAAGTTCAGCCTGACTTTTCCTGTTCCTATCTCTCGCTCCAGTTTAACCCGTACTCTGAGGCAAAGGTCGGGGGAGAATGTGAATGTGCCTTGTGAGGGTAACTGGTGTATTTGGAGGTAAAACAAGCAAGCTTTTGAGCACAATTTAGACAGATGAAGAAGCACTTTTGTGCCAAAGCAAAAAGCCTGGTTTTCCCTACAATATTAATTGCTGTTAAAAAGATTTCACCTCTTCCTGCAGAACTTACTCTGTGTTTAAACCAGCATAACAACAGCAACCTCACTACAGCCAGGATTTACAACTTCACAGCATGTATCTTAAGTTCAGAAGAAGCATCTCTGCCTCTCTTCTGTGTAATAGGCCCGAGGGCAAGCTGGCTGTCCCAAGAGGCAGTGCTCTGTGTGCACAGAGGAAGGGCTGAGGCCAGGACAGCTCTCTAACTGCACCTGCCACAGAAATCTTGCACAACTGCATTGCAAATTCAGTAGGGAAATGTGTGTGCAAACCAGAAAGGACTATAGTCGCTGCAGACCTTTTGGACTCAGAGTATCGATGCTTTCAGGACAATGAAGAGTAGTAGGAGGAGGGATGATGAGTGAACAACCTTGCTGGGAATTCAGTCACATGAAAAAATACTGAGGAAAAGAGGCCTCTAATACTTTCCTCCATGGGCAACTGTTTTCAGCTGTCAGGATCTCCCGAGTCTTTAAGGTCTATTGCTACCCCTCAGTGGCTCTCTCAGGAGCTTTTCCCACCTCGGTGTGAACCCATTTTGTGTTTACACACACTCCCTTTTGCGAGGTGCTCAGCAGATCTGCTCTGCTTTAAGGAAACCCACATCCCCTCAGTTGCTTGCTCCCACGAGCTGTATGTGATGGCCCTTGTTCCTCTGCTGGTCTACGACATCCCGCCCTCGGTGTCTTGTAGACCTTTCCCGCGCCAGCCACCAGCCTGCGTCTTTCCTGCGCTTGTGGAGTCCCGGCTTACTCAGATAGTCCTTTGTGGAAGCCATTTGATCTCTGAGCTTCCTTCCTGGATTTCTCTGACTATCTTTCAGTTCAGCTCTCTCTGAAGGTACCACATTGCACCCAGGATTAAGGGCCAGGCTAAGCACGATGTAGGCAGTGGCACAATGATTTTCTTCCTATTGTTCTTTCTTCCTTAGTTACTCATGACACATGAGCTCCCTTTTTTTCCCCCAGCCTTTTCCTGGGCAGTATTTTCATGACACCAACTAAAACCCAAGGAGTTTTCCATGACTCCTGTGGGAAATGGGCAGCTCAGAGCCTTCATTTTCTAGCTGAGACTGGTTCCTGCCTCAATATAACCTTTCTTCAGAATCTTGTTTTAAAGTTTACAGAAAGAAGGAAGATACTTTCCCCCCCCCTCCCCCCTCTAATTACAGATAAAGAACTTGACTAGTCAGAGGAGAGAGCTCTGTGAGATCTTTCCAGAGCTCCTCTGGAAATACCTCGTTTGAATCATAATTCCACCCAGTAACTTATGAGCCTGTTAGTTTTGATCTATTAAAGAAGGTTTCCATTAATGCTTAGTCCTATTAATACACTTAACAAAATGTCATGCAGGATGAAGCTGAATGTCTAAGAGAAGTCTGAATTTTCCAAGCTGTTATCATCAAAACCCACCTCAACAATTCAATTAAAGTAACCATTTTACTAGACCTATTTGATACAAAGTATGATGACTAACAGTATTTTTTGCTCCTGCCTTCCAGGAGAGAGTAAGGGGGTGAACCAGAGTGTCAGTACCATGGAAAGGGTCCTATTCAGATGCACTTCATCAATCTGACCATAAATATGATTCTCCTCTGGGCTTCTGAACTGTCATTGTGTGCCTTGTGTTAACACCTTAAGAAGTATGAGCAGACACAGGGCTAACCCATCACAACCTGAATCAGCACTGCAGGAGGTGCAGGTTTATTTCTGTTTAATTGTGTGTAGCTCAATCTTTTGTGTCCTTTGATTTTGAGTAGCTGCCCTAGGATAGATGGGTCCCAGAAGTCTTTATTTTTCAGGGTTCCTTAAGCCTTGTTTGGGCTTCCTCTTCCATACACAGTTCTCTGTCCTTGCCTGTGTGTTTGTTCTCATGTATTCACATTTTGTCCTTAGGAATCATTTCCCTGAAATAATACTTTACATAAAAACTCAGCACAAGGGGAAATTTGACAGCTGAATCTGAGAGGAATAAAGATAAAAGGCAGGGAGTGGCCGTGCCCGGAGGAGTTTATCCCATTTCTCACATTTATGAACCTCGATTCTTTGTCCTTGGCTTGGCAGAAGTCCTTCCATTACACTAGGGGAAAAAAAAAAAAAAAAAAGAGAGATTGAAATTACATTCAAGTTTGCTAACATTAGTTAGGTACAGCAGCCTAAATTCAGTTACTTTCCTAATCAGGAGAATGCCAACAAGTAGCCACCAAAATCAAATTATCAGCAATTGCTCTCTAAGCTTTTTGAGTAGGTTAAATGTGTGAGTGGATAAGCCTCATGAAAGTTTTGCCCTTCTTAAAAGATAAGTGAATATCAGTTTTTATTAGTTACCAATCTCATTTGGAGATTGAGTTATTTATTGACAATAATATACACAAAGTGTGTTTAAATGCAGATGTGTACATTGACTAACGAGAATCCAAGTTTTGCAGGAGGTGTCCTATCAAGCTCATGCTCTTAAGTGATGCAGGTGCATTATCTCATCGTAGGGTAACATCTGCTTAAATAGATTCCAACAGTATTTCACTTGTGTTTGGCATTCAAAATATCCTGAGGGTTTTTTCATTAAAAATGGAGCCTCCAACATCTCAAACTTTCTCAGAAAAATGCATTACCCGAGTCCTCTGCAAACACAGACATTTCTTAAATAGCCTTAGACCATGGTAGTCTTTATGCTCCAAGGACTTCTGATGGTCTCTTGAGCATTTTTTTTCGTTTATTTATTCTTTTTATTTCCAAAGTAGGTGTTTGACATTCCAGTTGTTTTAACACAGGTTCTCCTTCCCATCTTTGTGCAATATTTGTGTGTCTGAAGGAACTGGAAATGCTGAAAAACTAAAACCATCTTAAAGAAAATTTAAAAATTGTCAGCTTGTAAGAAAAAAGTTATAACCTCTTGATTTGGTTTTGTTTCTTCCTATGTGAAAGTTAAATTCAGATAGGATGATTTTTCATCTCTTGTTGTTTGTGTGGAGGTTTTTCTATGCTTGCATTCTTACCTTTGTTCTCACGTTCTTTTGATGTTGGTTCTATATTTATACTTTGCTCATTAAATACAACTTTGCAATCCTTTTGATTTCTCCTAACCCCCAGACCTGAAGGAGATGAGATTTGGAAATTGAGGGGTGGTAGTTTTCTGTCTTTAGATAACTGAAAGGTCAGGCTCTGCTGGGTTAATGCAAGTTTTATCCATCCAGACTGGCATTTCCACTATACCTTACTGGAGGATGCATAGTTTGAGCCCTATTGTATCTATGAAAGACAGACTTGTACTGTGCTTTGCCTCTTGGCTGGTGAGGAGTTGCTGTCTTCTTCTCAGCTGACTGTTGAAGGCTGAGTTCTTTACTACTAGAGATATTTCTGTGGCCTGGAGTTTGTTCATCTCTTATCTTAGCTTTACTGGATGTTTCAGTGTGTGTTGCTGTTCATTCCTCATCTCAGGTCATAGAAATTGCTCTCTCTAGGAGAATTCACACAACTGATGTCATGGCCTTTGTGCCATCCCTAATGGTTAATTGCCTTGTAGCTGGTGCATAAATACCCTGCCTGTGCTTCTGGAGCAGGTGCTCGCTCTGCCTGTCCTTCGGGTGCTCGGCTCCCAGAGAATCTGAACTAAAAGTCTGATTCAGTTCAAAAGCCTAGTGGCTGGGGATGTGTCTACCTGGAGTTCTGTGAAGCCTTTGACGCTGTTCCCACAGCATTGTCCTGGGGACAGTGGCT
>JANIJG010012473.1:0-12654 GCA_024611175.1 Megaceryle torquata
TCGTCCTATCCCAGGGCACCACTGACAAGAACCTGGTCCCTTCTCCTTGACCCCCACCCTGCAGAGATTTGTAACCATTGCTCAGCTCCCCTCTCAGCTTCTCTTCTCCAGGCTAAACATCCCCAGGGCTCTCAGCCTTTCTTCACGAGATGTTCCAGCCCCTTCAGCATCCTCATAGCCTCTGCTGGGCTCTCTCCAGTGTTTCCCTGTCCCTCTTGAGCTGGGGAGCCCAAAACTGGACCCAGTACTCCAGATGTGGTCTCATTAGTGCAGCATAGAGGTGATATCAGGGTGAGTGAAGTCACCCATGAGCACCAGGGCATGTGATCTTGAGGCTACTTCCAGCTCCCTGTAGAAGGCTTTATCAACATTCCTTTCCTGGTTTGATGGTCTGTAGTAGACACCCACAACAGTTTCACCTGTATTTGTGTGCCCCTTAATTCTTATCCATAAGCTTTCAACACATTCTTCTTCCCTAGTGTCAAGGATGCTGCATTTCAGTGGTCTTCATTGTCTTTCATGAACTCCGAGATGTTTAACCTATGTTAAGTTTGGTTACTTGAGACTGATTGGGTTTGGATGGAGGTGAAGCTCGTGTAGACCACACCTAAATAGAAATCCTACACTCCAGATTCCGAGACCCCCATCCATTTCACACATCCACTTTAGAAAGAGGTGGAAATTCAACAAAAGAGTTTTCTGTTGCCAGAGATGTTGGCTTGATTCTTAGACAGGTTCTTGCATCCTCAG
The DNA here is from genome assembly GCA_024611175.1 of Megaceryle torquata. Taxonomy (NCBI): domain Eukaryota; kingdom Metazoa; phylum Chordata; class Aves; order Coraciiformes; family Cerylidae; genus Megaceryle; species Megaceryle torquata. The sequence goes on from JANIJG010012473.1 coordinate 751, forward strand.
GTGCTGGCTGGGGAGGGGAGCTGGGAGTGGGAGAAGTTACTCAGTGACCTCAAGTATCCCAAGGTGGGATGAAGGTTGTGTCAGTGGTGTGAAATTCTCCCTCTCTAGACCTTCCCTGAGATCGCCACGGTGCCCTGGTACACTCTGCTGTTCCCCCTGAGCTGCCTTCTCACCATCCGGGGTCTACGAGACCTGATTGACGACATCGTGAGTATGGGTTGGAGCAAAATGCTGTCAGAATTGGGTGTAGGTCCTGGGGGAACAGTCAGCAGAAAGTGCCCCTTTGCTGCGGGGTGATCTGAAAAGCATGGGATTTGCTGTCATTTGTTGTTCCTGAGATACCATCAACTCTTCCAAGTCCAAACCATTTTCTTTTCATCCTTGGGAAGGATGTGATTGTCTGGTTGCTTTCTTTGGGGTCTAGACCCTCATCTCTGTCATCTTTAATATCTTAACCAATGGCTGTATTCCCAGGTTGGTCCCTTGAGGAAATTCAGCCTCTTTGTTCATCAGAATGCATCTTCTGATTGCTTCAGAAAGCAGATCTTGCCCTGGAGCTGAGGAGGCAGATTGAGGCCTTGAGAGGATTGTCTTCATGGGACGAAGAAGTCTGGCATGACCTAGGTCTTTCTTTTGGCCTCTTTTTTCCTCTCCTTTCTGCAGGGCCGTCACCAAAGTGACAGAAGTATCAACAGCAGGCCATGTGAAATCCTGTCTGGGAAGAGGTGAGGAGCTTTGGGAAGCTGTACCCTTATTTTCCATGCTTGTGTGGAACATTAGATCACCTGAAATGCTGAGCATCCTTGAGCAGAGCAGCTGAGAAGGGTTTTGGTGGGACTGCCTCTGACTCTGTAAGCTACCATCAAGCTCCCAGAATCTGCTGGAGGTCCAGCTGTTCCGCTGTAGGGATGATTGTATTCTAGACACAAACAGCAGGTCTAAACAAGCCCTAACTAGCTGTGATGTGCTGGGATATGGGTCTCCCTGGCCACAGAAGTTCCTCCAGGTCTTCACATCTAACCCATGGAGTCACTGCTGAACACTGGTCCAGGGGAGGACCAACACTTCCCACATGTGGCCAGGGTGCTGAAAGTCCCTGCCACCCATAGGTACGGGGGATATGGGTGTGACAAATGGGTCCTGTGCCATCCCTGGTGCTCGGATGCCCGTCGTTATGTGGATGGGAGGCCACCATGGTGGCAGAGGAGCAAACAATCTGGAGAGCCCATTCATGCAAGAAGCTGGGACAGCTGCTGGCTGGTCCAGAGGCCAGAAACAGCCATGGCCCCATTCCCACCACTCTGTGAAGATGAAAATTTCCTTCCTGATTCTCCTGCAGCTTCCTCTGGCAGAAATGGCGCGACATCTGTGTCGGGGACATTGTCCGCCTGCGCAAGGAGAGCTTCGTCCCGGTCAGTGATGCTGCCAGGGGCACCGGGGGGAGTTTTGGTGAGGAGGGGCTCAGCCAACTGCTCTCTCCCCTTTTGCTCTTCAAGGCCGACATGCTCTTGTTGTGCAGCTCAGAGCCCAGCAGCTTGTGCTACGTGGAGACAGCTGACATCGATGGGTGAGGAGAGGGACAGGAGACCACTATTGTCATGGGGGTACAGGGGCAGACACATCCCAGCTGATGGCTGGAACCTCCAACCTTGGGGACCTCCTGAACTGAGGGGTCAGGCAGGCTGGGAGGGCTGCAAGTTGAGCAGAAGCCACAGGAGGTGGAGGATTCTCCAAAAGGTAAACCTACAGACACTCTGGATATGGGATTTGAGCCCCAAATGTTGACAGTGGGTGTCCAAGAACACTCCAGAGGCTTCCACAGACCAGTTTAGGAGCTTGGGCATCTCTCCCCAGCTCTCGTCTCCCTCCCAGCCAAGAGGAGGACAGTGGCTGCCCGTCCATCCCACCTTGGCTGCAGGATCCCTTCATGGCATGGTCTCTCTCCCTGCCTGAGGTCTCAACATCTGTCAGGACAGGTCCCCATCTCGCTTTTCACTGCCATCGCTCACGGAATTCCCCGATAATTAACGGCCGTCTCTGTCCCATGGGTGTGACATAGAATGCACAGCTCTGTTGCCCCACACGCCTGTTATATTTTTCCCTCCCTGGCTCCTGTCCACAGGGAAACAAACCTGAAGTTCAGACAAGCCCTTCCAGTCACCCACCAGGAGCTGGTGACCGAGGAGAGCATGGCTGCCTTCGATGGTGAGTCTCCTGGATGGGAAAGGACGCAGCCATCCCACTGGGATGGGATGGGTTCAGCCTTGGGAAGTCTCTGTCCCCTCAGGCACCAAGTGCCATCAATCCAATGGGCAGTTGCACTTGCTCCTGCCTGCAAGGAGCCAGAGACCTTCTGTGAAGACCCTTCCCCAGCAGAGTGGCCCAGCGATGGGTCCATTGGGGTTGTGCACCTTCCCCCTACTCTGGAGCTTGATTTTCCTACCGGAATCAAGTTCTTGGCTCCCAAACCTGAGCTCAGACCCTGGTTCTTTTCCCCTTTGGTCCCCCATGGGATGCAGGCTCTCCCCCCCAAGGCTCTGGGGACGAAGGGGATTGTGTTTGTACCTTTGCCAGTTTTATAGCCCCGTGTGGTTCCTGGACTGAGCACCCTCCCAGCACTGCAGGGCAGCCCCTCCAGCTTAGCCTTAACTTGAGCCATCCATATGCCAGCTCCATCTGGAGATTCCCTGACATAACCCAAACCTCTCAGAGAAGCCCCCATCACCTGGAGGTGGGGGGCAGGAGTAGCAGGTGAGGGAAGGGGAAGATCCTCTCATTTCCCCCAAAGCCATCACCTGAGTTGTGCCCTCTGCTCAAGGGAGAGTGACCTGCGAGGAGCCCAACAGCCGCATGCACAGCTTCATCGGCACGCTGCAGTGGAGGGGAGAGACCTACTCGCTTGACAGCAAAAGGATCCTGCTGCGGGGCTGCAAGCTTCGCAACACCGACGTCTGCTATGGCTTGGTCATCTATGCAGGTGAGCACCTGGGCCCAGATCAAGAAGGGCAGAAAATACTCAGGTCCCTGGAGGTTTTAAGCTGCCCAAGCACTTCTGGCATCAGCGGGTCCCATCTCATCAGCTGGTGCAAAGTGGAAGGACCTGCCACTCTAACCAAGTGCCCAGAAGCTTGTCCTGAGCTTTACTGGTGTTGGGCTCACTGGCAGGGAGATGATCTGGTGGTACCAAAGCTCTACTCATCCCAGGTTATGTTTCACCTGTATCTCATCGTGGATTCACTCCACTCTGTGGGCTCTTGCACTTTGTGCCTCACTGCAGCTGAGAGCTTGGCCATGGGTAGAGGAGAGGGGTGTCATCTGGTGTAGGCAGCACTCCTCCAAGTGTGTAACCACGGCTTGATCAAGGGATCATAGAATGGTTTGGGTCGGAAGAAACCATAAGGATCATCTGGTTCCACCCCCCTGCCATGGGCAGGGACACCAACCACTAGAGCAGGTTGCTCAGAGCCCCATCCAGCCTGGCCTTGAACACTTCCAGGGAGGGGGCATCTACAGCTTCTCTGGGCAACATGATGCAGTCCTCTGAACTATCCGAGGTGGGGAGATGTTATGGAGGAAAACAACATCTCTTAGCTGCAAGTCAACCTTCTAGGGGCTGTGGATTTGTGGGTTTACTTCTAAAATTTTTCTCACCCAGGATTTGATTCCAAAATTATGAGGAACTGTGGAAAGATCAAGCATAAGAAAACCAAGCTGGACCACATGATGGACCGTCTGGTGGTCATGGTGAGTGTGGTGCAAACCTGCCCTGATCCACTAGCCTCCTGGGGTTGCTCACAAGTCTTCTCATGAGAAGCTGCTTTCTTGGATGATGATTTTCTTAAGCTTGCAATATTTTGCTCAAGATTTCTTGGGTTTAACGTGTTATGGGCAAATACCAAGTGAAGATCCCAGGAAATGTCAGTTGCAAGATCTGGAGTAGTCTGTGTGGTGGCTGTGTTATTTAAACCCCAGACTCTAAACTGCAAAGCAGCCCCTTGGACAAGGGAGCTGGATAATTTGGGATCTCCAACCCCTCCTAGCTTGAGGCCATACTAATCCATAACCCTGAAGGTCCAAGGAGGTGTCTTGTGCTGAGAGACCTGCAGGCTGTGGCTCGGCACAGAGTAGATGGAGGATGGAGGAAGGAGGAGACTTTCCTCTGGGAAGCAAAGCAACATGGTCATAACAAGGAATTGGATGTCTGTTACTCCTGTTGAGTGGTATCACTTCTCAGATTGGCCACTAGCCAATCTGTTTGCTGGTACAGCAGCAGGAAGCTGGAAGATGCTCCTTGTCCAGGGAGATGGTGTCTGAGACAATTAGAAGGGTGGGAAAGTTGGGGTTTGCTCTGTGTGTGTGTTGTGGATGTGTCAAGCTGAAGTATGAGCTGCAATCCTTCATCTGGGCTCAGGATGAGCTCTGAGAACCAGCCCTGGGCACAAAGACGCCTTTCCATAGGTTAACAGCTAAATGAGTCAATCAGAATAGGAGGGCAGTGCTTGGCTCTAGAAAAGTCTGGTGGGCTTTGTGTTATGGAACATTCTCATCCTGGTTTCCCATCTCAGATCTTCCTGGTACTGCTGGTCACATCACTGTGCCTCGCCTTTGCCTCTGGGTTCTGGGCCAAGATGTTCCAGGAGAAGCACAGCTACCTCTCTGCTCTCTACGAGCACACAACTCCGGCCCAGCAAGCCTTCTTCAACTTCTGGGGCTTCATGATCCTCCTGAGCATCATCATACCCATGTCCATGTATATAACGTAAGAACAGCAGAGTGGGGAAGTGATCAGAGATCAGTACCCCCCTCCCTGTCTTTGGCCACCATCTTGCACCTTGGTTCACAGCCACATAATGGGGCTGCACAAGACCCTGAGCAGGTCATTCCCATGTGTTCCCTTAGTTGGAAGAGGGTAAGGACAGATGGGGTGTGTGTCTTACAAACATTGATGATGTGCTTTGAGATCTTCTCAGAGGAAAGCCAGAAAAGAGATGCAAGGACATGCACTGACATTGCAAACCGTGGGCAGGCTGGGGATGAGCCTGATGAAGGTGGTGTTCCCCCTGAGCAGCAGCAGGGTAGGGAAGCGAAGGGCACAGCCGTTGTGAGCGGGCAATAATCACATTTTCTGCTGGAAGAAGCAGTTTACAAACTTCTTGGCCCTTCACTGAATCTTCAGATCTATGAATTTTGTCATCAAGGGCCAGATTTCCAGAGGGGAACCCAGTTGCCTGGGACCTAGTGGCCTCTGAGCCTGGGGTCACGAGCCTTCTGAAAAACTGGCCACGAGCAATGAAAACCCTCTTGCTTGTCCCAAGCTCAGAGCAACAGGATCCAGGTGGGGAGTTCCCTTCTGCTCTTCCTGTGTCAGATCCCCCTCATATGCGAGTCCATCTGCTTCCCTCGCATAAGCTTTCTTCTCTCTGATGCCCTAGACTTGAATTCATCTATCTGGTGAACAGCTTTTTCATCAACTGGGATCTGGAAATGTATTACGCTGTGAAGGACATTCCAGCAAAAGCCAGAAGCACCAGCCTCAATGATCAGCTTGGCCAGATCGAATACATCTTCTCAGACAAGACGGGCACCTTGACACAAAATGTTATGAGCTTCAAGAAATGCTGCATCAATGGGACCATCTATGGTAACATTTGGTGGATGCAAGTTTTCAGAGACTCATGAGTGAAATAGACCTTGAATTTAGGCCACTTTAGCTCTTTCCTCTCCTCCTGACTGGCTGGGGAGCCTGGTGCATGTGGATCACTGTTGGTGGTCCAGCGTGTAGGAATTCAGCTTGTTCTCATCTCCCATGGTATCAGTGCTTTGCAGAGGTCACCACCCCTGTGGTCACATTTGTCTTGTGCTTCCAATGCATGGAGTCAGGGCACAGTTCTGCCCTCCTGTCGTGGTTTAACCTCTGCTAGCAACTAAACACTGAGCAGCTGCTCAGCCCCTGCTTCCCCCTGCCCTCCACCCTGCAACCCCTGTGGGATGGGAAGGAGAATGAGGAGGAAGAAAAAGGTGAGACCCATGAGTTGAGATAAGGCCAGTTTAATAAAACAACACAACGAGAGAAGAAAACAACAGTAATAATGATAAAACTAATGAAATAATATTGAAAGTGAGTGATAGAAGCCAAAAGGCTCTACCAGTACCTGATACACCACTTTCCCTGCTCCAGCTGCACTGAAGCCACATACTGGAAGAAGCTGAAAGCTGGCACCTCTGTCCTAGGCCAGCCCTCCCCTTATATAGGGGCGTGACATCAGTATGGTATCAAGTATGTTATTGGCTGGTTCACCTGTTCATCCTGGCTGTGGCCCCTCCCAGCAGCTGTTTGCAATAATTGACCCAAACCAAACCCAGAACACCTCCTGAAACCACTGCCTATGTTTCAGGAGATGTATCATGCCCCAAACTCCTCTGAGATCAGCCAGCTCTTCCCTGATACAAAAGGGAGCCCGGGGTTAGGAGCTCAGCACAGCTACATGATGCACACGGTCTGAGTGAGGTGGATCCCACCAGCTGATGCTGGGCCGGGTGTCCAGGACATGTCAGGCAGAGGAGCCATGGGGTGATAGGCAAGTGAAGCCCATGGACTTTTAATTTCTATGAAGGTCTTGAAGAGAAAAAGGAAGTTTTGCTTTTCTTCTTTGCATCATTTTCTGTTGAAACTTCAGCTTGGTTTCCAAATCTGGGCACTTTGAGGCTTTCAGGTGTCCTATGGAGCGGGCACACAAATCGTCATTTCTCATGCTGTTTCTTTACAGTGAGTAGATGTAATGGCTTTTTGCCTTTTATTTTATGGTCCTGTTTGATTTTTCCCTTAGAAACACAAGAATTACCAAGTTGCTCCTGTTCTTATTGCTGTACTGTTCTTACTGCTGCACTCCAGCTCTCGACTGGCTTTGGGGAGCTGCCTTGGTCCTTAATTAGTAAAATTTAGTGAGTGTGGTGGGCCAGAGCTTTAGTATGGAGCTCCTTTTTCCTGAGGGCTTGAGGCAGATGCACAATGATAGGAGCAAAGAGGAGGAAAAAAAAATAATAAAAAAATCTATCCAAGTTTTTAAGCAGGAATATCCAATTTTTTTCCCTGCATACTGTCTCGTGTCTTGCCTCCGTGACAGCAGCATTGCCACAGTTCCATCAGTCTCTGGCAAACTGCAAACTCCCAGGAAACGTGGGGGAAAGTTAGATCAGGATTTTCGATGTTAAAAAGGTGTAGAAAGTCTGGACAGCCCCAGAGTCAAGTTAAGTGAACCCTGGACATCCTCACAGAGCCTGGCTCAGGACTGACACTGAGCAGATGCTGAAAACTTGTCCCTCTTACATTCTTTTAGCCAACAAAAGCAGCAATCCCTTCTAGAGAAACTGCTCGCAGCCCCTGCCAGCTATTAATGGAATTATTTTTGTTTTGGCAGGTACTGACACAGGCTGTGAGAACCAGCAGCCATCGGTGCGTAGCTCCCCGGTACCTCCCGCGTTGCGTGGCGCTGGCCACTGCTCCCCCAGTAGCAGCAGTTACTGGTTATGCTGGCAGCAGGACAAGGCTTTGGTTTGGAGCACGGTTTCTGACCATGGGGTCATGTGCTGTAACAGAGCCGGGCGAGTTTGCCCGTTCTCAGCCACCCGTTAAGGGCAGGGGAGCTGGGTTTATAAAATGCTGCAGTTCTGGTTATTTGTTCTTTTCCTGCCCCACCTTTTGATACTCACCCTCTTGGTGTAGGAAATGCAGAGCTCTTCTCAGACTCTGACCCGGACTGGACTGTGCCAGCACCGGGTATCTTCACTGCAGCCCCGTGGTGGCCCTGGAGCTCAACCCCATGCTCAGTCCTTCCATCACGTGCCCAAAGCCTGCCCATGCCTCTTGCAGGGGTCAGGATTGACCTGGAGCCACCATGGGAAGAAGTTGGACTTTTTCAACGCAGCGCTGCTGGCAGCTGCCCGGCAGGACAGCGACCCTGTGCTGAGGGAGTTCCTGAGGCTGCTGGCCCTCTGTCACACCGTCATGGTGGAGGAGAAGGGTGGTGCGTTGGCCATGGTGGTTGATGTGTTTGGAGCGGGGTTGGGCTGCTGTTCAAGACATTGTGGCTACAATGGCTCTTTCCATTGGCCAAGCAAAGCTCTGCTGTGGGGTTCATGTGGCATGAGAGCCTGGGGATGCTTTGGGCCACTGTCCTAGCATCAGGATGTGCATTTTTGGGGTTTGGATTAAAGATAACTAAATTGGAACAGCAGCACAGCGGGGATAATCCATCCCTGCCTGGGGCACTTGTCCTGCATGGGGCTATGAGCAGAAGGCATGAGAAAAGGACCGAGTTTGCCTAGCCTTGTGGCTTGGACTTTAGGGTCTCCATAGATATTGTCAGTGCTGGGCAAGAACAGGATGTTTCAGATGTCCACGAGTTACCCGGCTGGGAGTCTCCTTGTCTAACCTCAATGCCTCTTCTGCAGCCCAGCTGGTTTATCAGGCGGCTTCACCAGATGAAGAAGCGCTGGTGTTGGCAGCCAAGAACTTGGGGTACGTCTTTCTGGCCCGAACACAAGACACCATCACCATCAGTGAGCTGGGGGTGAAGAGGACGTACAAGCTGCTGGCCATGCTGGACTTCAACAGCGATCGCAAGAGGATGTCTGTCCTGGGTGAGTGGGACAGGGTGTCTCTGGGACGGGCCCTGCAGGAACACAGAGGGTCCCTTCTAGACCTACAAGGGATGGCACAGGGATGGCTGTGACTGACAGCAGCTGGCACTGGGACTCCTAAGTATTGTCCTGATTATCCGGGTGGTTTTGTTCACCCGGATACCATGGTGAAGGGTTTCAGCAGCCAGGAGTAAGCGAGTGAATCAGGGGCTCAGAGGAGGAACTGAAAGTCCTTGAGGCCTGATCCTGCATAGTGGTGCTGTAGATCTGGGGACATTCCTGTGCTTCCTGTGACTATGAGTAGAAAAGCACCAGTGTCCCCTGCGGTGCCTTCTGCAGCGTGGCCTTTGCATTGGGAGGGTGATGAGCAGGAGCCTTCTCTCTGGGTATCTAAGGTGTCCTTCCCCTCGCTCCCAGTGCGAGACCCCCAGGGCACAATCCGGCTCTACACCAAGGGGGCTGACACAGTCATCCTGGAGAGACTGCAGAGGCGAGGGCCCAATGAGACCTTCACCGAGATGGTGTTGGAAGTGAGTCCCATGCCAGCCTGGGGTGGAAAGGGCTGATCTCCCTGCTGCTGGCTTTGGGCTGGGTGTCCTGGAGTCCCCTGCTGCTCTTTCTCCCCCTGGCTCCAGGATTTGGGGTTTTCTTTCTTCCTTCTGCTCTAGGAACCTCATCTCCTTACGGGAAAGGGGCTAAGAGGGCATCGAATCCACCTTTGGTGTTCTGCACAGACCAGTTGTATTGCAATAATGCTCACGGGGATGCTGCAGGATGGGGGAGGGGGGACCCTCAGATCCTGGAGGGTCTTTGTCTCTGCCCATGGGAGCATCATGGCTGGCTGGCCTGATGCCCTGGTCCACCATGAGATTCATTCCAGTCGTGGGAGGGAGAGCTGATGTCTCATCCCTGCAGCGCTTTGCAGAGGAGACCCTGAGGACTTTATGCCTGGCCAGCAAGGAGGTGAGCGAGGCCGAGTACAGCGTGTGGAGCAGGAGGCACCGTGAGGCCAGTGTCCTACTGCAGGACCGTGCACTGGAGCTGGACAAGCTGTATGAGGAGATGGAGCAGGACCTGCAGGTGGGACAAAGCTGAGGTTTAGGTGGAACCACCTGCTCTGGTCACATGGAGGGCAGAAATGAGGGGTTTGGCTCTCCCAGATGATGGGGTGAAATGTCCAATCCAACATCCACCCCCTGGGTGGGTGGGCAAGTGGAGTTCCCCCCCCAGGGGTGACTTTATGACGTGCCAGCAGACACAGGGTTAGAAATCTGTCAGGTCATGTCCACCCATGGGCAAGGAGCCCTGGTGAGATCCAGGGGCAATTCCCACCTCCACATGTTGCTCCACCCTGTGTCATGACACCCACTACCCTCCTTCCAGCTGCTTGGGGTCACGGCCATTGAGGACAAGTTGCAAGATGGAGTCCCTGAGACCATCCAGCTGCTGAAACTGGGCAACATCAAAGTGTGGGTGCTGACTGGAGACAAACAAGGTCAGTGGAGGCAACGACCCCACCAACACATTTCAGCTTCTCCTCTAACCAGGACCAGAGAAGAGAGGAGCTTTGCTGGGGGTGGGCATCAAGCTCTGCTGTTCCCTTTAAGCAATACCACATCCCCCAGGTCATGTCACCCAGGGGGAAACTGAGGCAGGGGAAGCCATCTGCACAATGTCACAGAGCTGGAGCAGAGCCCTCAGCAGCTGCTGCCCACCAAGGGCTGTTGGACCTGAGGGCTGGGGGCTGCCCCAGGACGGGGGGCACAGCACCATGTGGCCATTGGCCGTCGACACCCGTGTGTTGCAGAGACAGCGAGGAACATTGGCTACGCGTGCAGGCTGCTCACAGACGACATGGAGATCCTGGAAGAGAAGGAGATCAGGTGAGGTATCGTGACCTCTTGGCTCAGGACATTGTCCCTGCTGAAGACACCTGAAGCCACAGGAACCTGTGCAGGGTGGAAAGAGCTCAGCTCTGCCAGAGATGCTTCTCCTCATGTGTCCCATCCTGGATGCCCATGGCCCTCATCTGCTGATGCTTCTTCAGGCCTCCCCACCTGTTTCTGCTCCTCCAGCACTCTCTTCTTGGCAGGCTGTCACAAGAAAGTGCTTATGCACTCCAGCCTCTGAACCACAGGGACAGAGGCTGATTTCTGCTATCAATGAGCCCTTGAGGACCCCTCTCTGTCCCCACGATTCCCACCACTGATGGCAAAAGCCAACTGTAGGTCTCAGTCAAAGCCAGGCAGCATGCCCAGTGTCCCCAGCTCAGCTCCAACCACCCTTCCTTGCACAGTGAGATCCTCAAGGCTTACAAGAGCAGCAACAACCTCAGTGGCAGTGGGGAAGACCTGCACAGTGGTCACCTCTCCCAGCAGTGCCCGGAGCCTTCACGCTGCAAGAGAGCGCTTATCATCAGCGGGGAGCTCCTGGTAAGGTGGCACTTGGAATGCTCTTCTCTGCTCCATGCTTGCCCTGGCAGATTGCTGTTTGTGCCCTGGTGCTATCAACGTCCTGGGTGGCACCAGCACATGGAGCTGGTGATGTCCCTCCTGCCCATGGGGTGGGAAGAGCCCATTTTGGGCTGGGAAATGAAGAGTGAGGATGTAAACAACCTTGCATCAATCATTTGGTGTTGGGGGGCTTTGACCACATGTGCCTGACTGGTCTTCTGGAATGACACAGACTGGCAGGTTGACTGGTCATAGTGGGACAAACTGGTCTCATGGTCAGAGTGCCACACTGCTGCATGATGAACTTGGAGAAAACAGGGGTTACTTTTTTGTATCACCTACAAGACTTAAGAGCATCTTTGAGGAGCTGGGGATCCTCATGCTCTGAAGGCTTTGGATGAGATCCCAGCCATGTGTTCTCTCCCCTAAGGACCAAATCCTCCACACGGGAGAGGTGCTGCAGGAGAAGCGGTGGCAGTGGCGGTGGCTGGCTTGCTGCAGGGCTGCAGGCTCACAGGAGCAGGACAGTCTTGAGAAGGCATTCGTGGATTTAGCCACCAGCTGCCAGGCAGTGATCTGCTGCAGAGTTACCCCCAAGCAGAAAGCCCTCATTGTGCAGCTGGTGAAGAAGCACAGGAACGCAATCACACTGGCCATCGGGGATGGGGCCAACGATGTCAACATGATTAAAAGTGAGGCTCGGGGTGGGGGGCAGTGTGGGTTTTGGCTGGAGAGTCCCACTGGTGGGGAGTGGTGGTGTCCCACTGGTGGGGAGTGGTGGTGTCCCACTGGTGGGGAGTGGTGGTGCCCC
>JANIJG010012474.1:0-31903 GCA_024611175.1 Megaceryle torquata
TGTCCCTTTCCTCCTGACACTCAGCCCTCAGATATTTATAAACATTTATCAAATCCCCTCTCAGTCTTCTCTTCTCCCGACTAAAGAGCCCCAGGTGTCTCAGCCTTTCCTTATAAGGCTGGTGTTCCAGTCCCTTCAGCATCCTTGTAGCTCTCCATTGGACTCTCTCGAGCAGATCCCTGTCTCTTTTGAACTGGAGAGCCCAGAACTGGATGCAATACTCCACGTGAGATCTCACCAGTGCAGAGTAGAGGGGGAACAGCATTTTGTAGGGGTTTCTCCCAAGCTTGCTCTCCCCTGTGGAAGGGATCCAAATGTCCAACACACAGACTCCCCTCTCTACTGGTGACTTGCAACAGATGCTGGGTGCAGGACAAATACTCATAACTCTAGCTTCAAATAAACTTGACCTTCAGCATCTACAGCCCTAGACTTCTGAGTCTGTTGCTGTACTTTGATGTTTGGGAGAATTCTCTTCCCCCATTCCTCTCTTGCCTGTGCAAGCTGCCAGGTATCTGTAAGGTGCTTGGGCAAGGACCAGCACTGGGTGACCATGTGCTGCACTGTGTGCTCCTGCTGGCTCTGAACCCACCAGCTGAAGTTTGAAATCCCTTCAACCCATGATTTTTACAAGACAGCAATTGCTCCCACCTGTAGATATTTTGATGGAAGGTGTTGTATGAGGCAAAGGTGAGGAGGCCCCCAAAGCCTACCCCAAGAGAGTAGAAAATCTGCAAGGCTGCCTCGATCCACACCTGGGGGAAGGAAACAGTTCTGAGAAGAGCAGAAGCTTGGAAACATCCTCCCGAGGAAGAGGGAGTTGAAAATATGCTTCTCCAGAGCCCCCAGGATATTTTCCCCAACCCTCCAGGCACAGAAAGCCCACAGGGTCTTTGCCTTTCCTTGTTATCATGCTTATCCCATCAGTGAATCAACTCATAATGAAAGGGCTAACAAAAGCATTTTAGAGTCAGCCCAGTGTGGCATTAAACGCCCTTGTAAACCTGGGTGTCTCTGCTACCAACACTGCTGACCCAAGGAAACTCCCTGCTCCACACACTGAGATTGCATGAAAAAAGCAGATCAGCCAAAGCCACCACAGGCACCCATCACCACCACCCAGCCCATCACAGAGGCTGGGCTAATCCTGCCTATGGTCCTGGCACCCAGGGAAGTAACAAGTCCACCATTCCCTGCATGAGGAGTCAGAAACACAGTCATGGGGCTGGGCCAGGTGGGGAGAAAAGGTATAGATAAGGTGTGGAGCAAAGACTTGCTGAGAGACAAGAACTTTTGGTCTATGAGCAACCAAGAGAGAGGACTTTGGGTCAAGGGGTGGCCAGAAAAGGCACCCGAGTAAGGGAATCACCTCTTTTGCATGCTGGAGGTGGCAGGAGAATGTTCAATCTTGTGCCATTTGCTCAATACACAAGACCCTGCTCACCTTGGAAGACAGCAGGTGATCAAACTGGGGCATGAGGTAAAAGCGGATCCCCTTCCAGGCCCCCTCCAGGGTCACACCACGGATGAGCAACATCACCAGGATGAGGTACGGGAAGGTGGCGGTGAAGTACACAACCTGTGGGAATGCAGAGCCAGCTGGGACAGTCAGGAAGGAGAACACGGCACTAGTTCTCCCAGTCCCCGACCTGTCCCCCCAGTGTGGGACACCACATCACCCAGCATCACCCTGAAAAGCTGAGGTCCTTTGGATGCAGCAGGTACAGTGGTGTCAGCCCTGCTCGTCTCTGCATATCCAAGCCACCCCCAAAATGGCCAGTGTCCAGATGATGTTGTTTCTGGGCCTCACTTTGCCAGGCTTGCAGAGAATCGCAGGCACTGGTGATCATCGCTGCAGATACCCCCAAGAGAGACTGTCCAGCCCTTACCTTGCCAGAGGATTTGACTCCTTTTAGGATGCACAGATAGACGATAGTCCAAGAAAGGAGCAGACACAGACACAGGTTCCAGCGGATCCTCCCAGGATCCCCAATCCCAGAGCTCCCTTGGATGTGCAGGACATACCGGCTGAGGAGAAAGGAGAACTGCTAGTAAGCAGCCATAGGCATCCCCCACCTTCTTCCAGAGACCCTTTCTGAACATAATGCCTCTGCTTCAGAAAATAACCTTGTCAAAAATTCCATCACTGAGAAAGCAACAAGGTGCTGGTGGCTATTTGCTGAGGAAAGGGGAGCAGTTGGTGGGATTTCTCCACCATGTATTGAAGATCCCAGAGGGGATGCCTGCCTGGCAACTTGAGAGCAAATACCTAGCTGGTCCAGGCATGGAATGCATTTCAGTCTAACATATATCCAGGCCTGCAAAGCAGCACCAGATCATAGAATCACAGAATATTTTGGGTTGGAAAAGACCTTCAAGGTCATCAAGTCCAACCATTAACCTAACACAGCCAAGTCTACCTTCCACATCCCAGGGACATGATCCCAATGGTTAAACTGAGATATCACCCATGACTGACCCCAAGACCCCATTGCTGCACCCACAACAACCACCGTGGGTGTCCACCATGCCATGAGACATGCAGCACAGACCTTCAGCCTTCATCCCATCCCCATGCTCTCCCTAGTTGGATGCCAACCATGTACCCACAGCTAGTTCAAGCTGACCTCTTTACCTCCAGTACTCCTCACTGGGGCTGACAGTATTGGTAATGTTGATGGGGAAGGTGGTGTTCCCCGCCTTGATGACATGGTGGTCCAGGCACAGGTCGGTGTTCCACCAGTTGCCACAGTGCTGCCAGGGCAAGTTGCTTGTGAGGGATGCAAAGAGGTAGAAGAGAACATAAGCAATGATCATATTGTAGTAAATGGCCACCAGGGAGACGATGAGGATCGTGCCTATGCCAACGCCTGGAGGAAGGAGAGGGTAAAGAAGGAGTGAGCCATCTCTCTGGAGAAGAGCACATCCAAAACCAGGGTCAGACACTGGATCTCAGCAGCCAAATGTTTAACTAGTCAGAAGTTCACCTGGTGGGGGAAGCGTCTTATTGCCATTATACCCTCTGGATGTGCCTACTCTAAACTGATGATATATTGTATCATAAAGAATTTTACTCCAACTTAATATTGAGAGTAGAAGTATTTGATCTGAAATGTTTGGGTTTTTTTTTCTTTTATCTTTGCAAGTCATTGCTTGGCTTTGATGATGTATTTTGTACACCAGCTGGCTTAATAATTTTCATACAATTTCTAGAGCTGGTCATGACACTCAGAGCATCCAGAGACTGATAGAGTGATACACATCTTGCAGCTACTAAAACAACTAACCCAGAAGTCCAAGCTGTTCCACCTTTCCCCAGCATTTAACCTTTGATTCTAACAAGAGTTTTGAGGATCAAGGGGCACTGCTGCTGGTCCATTTCCACATAAAGCAGCTCTTCCAGAGGCCAGATAGAGGCTCTGGACTTCATTCACGCACCTTTAAAAAGAGGACTTATCTTCCAGATGGCAAGTGGCCCCAGGCTGGAGAACTGGCCAAGTGACAGCTCCATGAAGAAGATGGGGATTCCACAGATGGCCAGCATGATGAAGTAAGGAACCAAGAAAGCTCCTGAAAGAAGGGAGAAAAAAAAAAAAAAAAAAAAAAGGAGAGAGAGAGAGAGAGAACAAACACCTAATGCTCATTTGTGACAGGAAATAAAGATCTTTCAACATCTGTGACCCTGAGAGATCTACACCAAAATCTGGAAGACAGCAAGGGGTGAAGGAGTGGTATCTTCTCACCATTAAAGCAGGAGCAAAGGGCTGGGATTCATCCAGTGCCATGCTTCCCCCTGCCCCCAACTCCTTTTTCTCTTTGAATCTTTCACAAACACCATTAAATTCTCCAGTTATGGCAGATGACAAGCAATTACTCTAGGAGTATTTGAACTACTTTGCACCATCACACCAGGTTCTTAAAAAAGGCTCATTCCCCTCCTTTGATACCTGGGAAGTATTTGCTGTCCCTGCTGAGTTCTGAAGGACAGTGGGCCAAGAAGCTATTGGAAGTTAGGAGGGATGCTTAAGTAGTATTCAGTCCAGCACAGAGCTGGGGATGTCTCTGAGGCCATGAGCGCAGAGGTGGGTTGGTGAGTCTCTTCTACACATGAGTACAGGTGATTAATGCCTTACTGCAAACTCGGGGGGCAAGAGAAGGCTTCACCCCACAACAATGAATGGTACTTCCCAGCCCTGAGAAGGGGAGGAGGCATTTCTTCAGAGACACTTCCCAACAGCCCAGCTAAGTGAGTGGGAGATGTGGCCACTCCAAAGGATGTTCAAATACCTCCTCCATTAGTGTAAGCCCTGTAGGGGAACCTCCAGACGTTTCCGAGACCCACGCAGTATCCGATGCAGGAGAGAAGGAAATCCAGCCGCCCCGTCCAATTCCCTCTGTCTTCTGGACACTCGGACCCCAAGGCCCCATCCTGGCTGCTGGGACTCACCAGGAGCTCTGGCGTCACTGGCTGAGAGAGAGAGAGAAGGAGATGGGAGAGGTTGAAGAAGGAATAAAAATAGGTGATGAAGAGTGGGAGACAGAGAAGGAGTGCTGAGATCTTGGGTGTGTATTTGTGACCCTAAATTGCAGCATTAGCACACGTACCCTGGCAACACCCTGTCCCAACATTTCTCTGTGCATCACCCCAGCCTATGTCCTGCTCTGCTGCTGAGCAAGGGAAGGGGATAAATGTGATCCCACTTGGCCACAGCTACCCTGGGAAAGGCAGGATGGGCCCAGTTTACCCTGGGAGGCCACGACCCATCTTGCAAACCGTTTCTAAAGAAATCCTTTCAAGAGGACACAATATACTTCCCTGATCTCCCACAGAACATGGGCTTGAGAACAGCAGGGAAAGAACTGCTGCCACCAAGCACGACACCCCAGCCTCATGTGCCCCTGTCATGTCAAGCATTCAGCTACCATTAAATGCTCTGTGCATTTTTCATGCTTCTTCAACTGCCAAAAGCCTATGCTGTGGGGATTTAGTGACATGTTCCCAGTTGTTCCTGCTGAGAGAGTTCTTTCCAGATTTCCTAATCTGCCCTGTCAGTGAAGCACAAGCAGCTCTTCATCAAGCAGAGGATTAACCCATTCCCTTCCTTGCCTGCTGCCTCAGCTCTGCAAAAGTGAAGTGTGAATCCTGTAATACCTTCAGGCTGGGCAGATGCACAGGGAGGGCTCTTTGGTGTTTGTGTGCGTTCACATCATTTGCAGTGAAATGTTTAGTCTTTCTGAACTTCTCCAGCCTCCTGACCTTAGGAAAGTGGGCCAGGCATCCCCTCTAGCTCCCATCCAACTAGCAGTCACCAAAGACAAAATTCTCAGCCAGCAGCTGCCAGGCAAGACCCATCACAGATACCGTCTCAGCGAGACTGGGCAGGAAAAAGGAGTAGGATGAGGATCCTTCCACTGTGTGTTGCTGTGCCTGGGAATTTGTCAGTTTTGGCTGGTATTGAGACACAGAGACAGAAAAATGCCCAGGCCCTGCTGACAAGGCACCAGGACCACAGCAGGAGGAACCCATTTGGGAACCTCCCTTTCTTCTTAAGCTCTCAGAAGAAAAAAATACCAGCCTTCTCCACGTCCCTGAGTTCACAAATTGTAGGGAACAAGGCCATGCAATGTGGCCGAGAGTGGCCTGGATTTAGAGGGATCAGCCAGCAGGAGTTGTAGGTCCCCCTGCACCAGTGTGCACTTGTGCTCAGACCCTGAAGCAGACCTCCATGCTCAGGGACATGTAACCTGGCTAGTGAGCAGAGTCCAGCACTAGCCTGTTGCAGCCCCCGAGGTAGGTGGTAGCCATCTCCTCACCTCTTCTCTCCTCCTCCTCTTTGGCTATACCACAGGATGCTCTTGCTGCTGGTTCCCATGGAGACAAGAAGCCTTGTCACTGATGGTGATGGCTGCAGGCTCCCACCCTTCTCAGGGTGCACCCCACTTCTCCAGCCACCCAGAATGCAAACCCCTCAAGCAAACTCTTCCCAAAGCCAACATGAAGCCCAAGCAAAGGCATTACACCAAACCCTATCATCAAGGCCCCATCCCTGATGGATGCCACAGGCACAAGGCAAAGGCCAGAAGAAAAAGCTTCAGAAACACAGCCAAAAAAGTCAAAATGTAACCCAAATACTGTTGCTATAAAACCATTGCTACCTGGTAGTCCTCCTGCAGCTGCTTAACACAGCTTTCCAGCTTAGCAACTTCTCCAAGCAATGCTAATTAACCCCATGTGCACAGCAGGCATAACCCCCAGCACTGTGGCTGTGGGTGGTGGAAAGACTGCCCCGTAACATCCCTCCCCAAAATTTCAGTAGCTAAAAAACCTCTATTCACCAAGGTACCTGCTGGATGGTGACAGAAGCTATAAAACCATCACAGATCGGTGGCAGTATCACCCCACCCCCCACAGAATGCTTCCAGGCCCACACACTGCCTGAAGACCTTTCCCTTACCAGGTTTTCATCACAGAAGAATAGCAAGTAAGGATCCTGGGAGATCATTAAATCATCTCACCTAATTCCTGTAATTCTAAACAGCTGCAGGAGGCACTGGTGGAGCTGTGTGACCTGATTCAATGCAGGTGCCCATCCATCAGGTGTAGCATGGAAATCAACACAGGAGCAACAAAAAGGAAGGAGCAAACTGCTTTTCCAAACTGCACATAGCCTAGTACTCATCTCAGTCATCTTTTTAGAGGCTATGG
The DNA here is from genome assembly GCA_024611175.1 of Megaceryle torquata. NCBI lineage: Eukaryota > Metazoa > Chordata > Aves > Coraciiformes > Cerylidae > Megaceryle > Megaceryle torquata. The sequence goes on from JANIJG010012474.1 coordinate 6,707, forward strand.
GATGTAGTCTCTCACCTGTGTCTTGGTGATGACTGCTCCTCTTATTAATACCTTTAGCTGAAGCTCTGCAGTTTAAATTTGGGAGTCCAGGGCAGAAAGCAGAGACTGATCAGGAGTTGGATGGACCCTGAGGACAGTGACACTGATCCCCACTGGGCAGATTGGGCAGGCACGAGCCAGAGCTGCTGCTGAAAAACACACAGAGGCTGCTCCCTGACCTCAATGCCCCAAATCATAGTACTTCCAGAGAAATCACACAAAATCCCTGGGCTGTTTGCCTGGCTTAAAATACAGTATTTAAGGATTCCAGCCCATCTTTGTCCCAAATAGCAGAGACATGCACACCTCTCTGCTTCAGGCTGCTGGAAATCTCACACACCGGATCAATTCCAGCCCTATTTTAGGATTAATGCTCCCGTTCAGCCTGTAGCATAACAGGAATTTTCTTTTTCAGCAGCAGCTAAAATGCTCTAGTGCTACAATGTTGCTCTAGTGTTTTCCACCATCAACTGCCATCTTTCAAACTAGGCTCCCATCTCATGGTTACACAGAGACAGGGTCTAACAGCTCCCTTGGCAACCACAGCCTCTTTGAACATGGCATCCCTTTCTATTATTCACCAGAAGATGCTCCCCAAGAAGTCAGCATGGCAAAGGTCACTGAGAAGAAGAAGCGCTTTAGTCTCTGCCAAGATAAGAGCTGGCTTCTATAAGGAATATTTTCTGTAAACCAATTTACTTAAACGAATGCAAAACTTTGCTCTATCTGTGAAAAAATTGCCAGATTAAAGTGTTTTTTTCATCATATTATGTCTCTGTTCAAACTGGAAGTGTGCGGTTATTTTGTCAGGGTTATTTTGCCACCTGATGCCAGATTTATGCCCTGTGAATCCAAGCCATGTGCGAGCACAGTGTCTGTAAAGTGTGAGTCACTTCAGATTAGCTTGAATTCCTTGTTAATCTCTTTGAGGAAAAACAAACAATCAAACAAAAAACAGCATAAAAACTAATTTAAATGTTATATTGCTTAGAAAGAAGAGTAAGTAAGGCATCTCTATGGTGTGGAAGAGACCCTCAAAAGGCTGCACTAACCCTGGATTCCCCCAGCATATGCCAGGAGAGAGAGCAAGCGACGCAGGGAGTTTGGGAGCTGGAGGTTGTTGAGGCTGAAGCAAACTCATTAGAGTGATGTTCAGAGTGCAGGGGGGATGCCCAGCTGCCAATGTTTATGGTCCTTTACCAGAAAACCCTGGAGAAGGAATGGGGAAGGTTTGAGGCAGATTGTGGCAGGCAGAGAAGGGTAGTGGGCAGCCTGGCTGGTTACAAGGAGGGTCAGCCCAAATCCTGTCTCCCATCACTGTCCTCCATGGGCTTTAGTCCATTTCTAGTGAATAAGCCCCAAAACAAAAATTCAAACAAATAAAAAACATCCACTCAGGTCTCCTGGAAATACTATTATGCAAAAGCCAACTGGAAATCCTCAGAGTCTGAGAAAGATCTCTATTAAAAAGGAATTGCCACATGTCTAAAATTTGTCTGGTGAGAAGGTTTAAAACTCTAATCTCACTGATGGGAAGCAGATCATAGCAAGAGGAAGAGGAGGCTGTTGGGGTCCTGGGCAGGAGCTGCAGCTGGGGCTGTGCAAACTCCTCAGTCATGGTCAGCTCTGGGCAAACCTGATGCCAGCGTCAGACATGGTTGTCCCAAGCTGCTGGGTGGCTGCAAGCACCAGGTTTTCCATCTGGAGCTCAGCTGCGTTCCTTCATTACCAGAATAATGAAGGACAGCAGGGCCATGAGCAGCACTGGGAATGGGGAAAATATCTCCAGAGACATCTGCTTTGCATTCCAGCTGAGTGCTATGGGACTAAATGAATTCCTCAATAAATGTTAAACAGGATCACCAGTTGCAGAGAAATTCAAATATCTCAGGAAGCTTTTGGAAGGGACAAAGACAACTTTAATGGATCTTGCAGTCACAAAGTCATCTGAAAAAGTAATTTGTAGGAAAGAGCAGAAAAGAGAAGAGCTGGATGATTCCTCCAAACAACAGCAGAGAAAGGTAAGTAGCCTGAGACTGTCAGGGCCATCTAGTAGCTGCTTTCACCAGTCTGTCACTGGCTTTTTTACTTCATGTCCCTGTTTCCTAGGAGTTTCCTGGTAGGGATGACACTCTCTTAGTTTTCATTCATCTGAAGGCTGGCAGAGATTGGAGTCGTCTTTCCCTGTGGTTAGTGGGTACAGTTTGGCAGAATGCAGAGCTGAAAGGGTTCACAGCCCTGGGTCACTACCCAGGATGCTCTGGTAAGGGCTGACCTACTGGCAGCAGCAGCTCAGGAGGGAGCTGTGGCTGCCAGCCTCTGCCACCTTGCTCCACTGTGTCCCCATACAGGATGGGAATGAGAAGGGTCTTTGTCCCTGATGGGGGATAAAGGGACTCAGAGAGCCTGGTAAGAGCAAAGCAGTGGTGGAGGGGAGCCTAGGATAGGAAAGCCTGAAAGCTTCATTTAAAAGGCATTTCCAGCAGGCTATATAAAGGATTCCTATCTCTGCCAGCTGCCAAAGGGCACCAGGGGAGACCAGGATTCAGCGTCACCCAGACCCCTTTAAATCCTATGGAGGAGGATGTAATCCCAGCTGCAGGTGGGAAAGCCACTGCCCAGCTCCCTGTGCTCACTGCAGCACGGGGGGTAAACCCTCCCCCTCCCCCTGAGACTGGGTAAGCCCCAGGGCTGAAGGACCAGCATCTCCAAGGTGCCACACCTTGGGGAACCAGCTCTGCCCCGGGTACCCACCCACAGTCCCCCAGCCAGACACAACATGAATCATCACCAGCAGCACCTCCTCGAAGGGGAGGGATGGGAGATGCCAGCTGGAGCAGGCAGTGGGCAGCTCTACTGGCAGCCCAGGGTCTCTGTGGTCTGATAATTGCAGTGAGGTGGGAGTGGTCATTAGGAAATTCCCCCCATCCTTCTCCCCACAATCCCCACTTTGGCACCATGCACACACACCATCCCTGTTTGCAATCCCTGCCAGGGAAAAGTCTGTTGATGGCATACAGAGGTTCCCCAGGCTGGGAATGGCAAGGTGATGGACATGTCTTGTTCCCTTTCCCCAACTCCCAGCTCTGGGGGCACCCCCAATTCCTGCCTCACCTCCCGGAGATGCTGCTGCCGAATCTTCTTCATCCCAGAATCCTGTTGCTATGCACTCTGCGCTCCAACACTTTTTCCTCTCGCTTTCTCTGGCAATAGGGAGGGAGAAGGGGGAGTGATAACAGGCAGGGAGGGGGTGCCACTTTCCGGGGCGGAGGGAGGCAGCAGGGATGGGGGGAGCAAGGCTGGAAGAAAGGGCTGCCTGGAGTTGAGGATGGCTGAGTGCTGAGTGGGGAAGGAGGAGGGGACAGCTCTCCACAGGCTGGAGAAGGGCTGTCTGTCAAATGCACCCCTGCTGGGGTGGGGGTCCGGCACCTCAGCACCCTGCTGAGGCAGAGAGGAGAAGCGGCTGCTGCCTTACTCATGCTATGAATGCATGAGGTCTCCCTGTGGGTGGACCTGACTCTATAGGCACCCTGCCACTGGGCACCCCAGGGGTCCCACATGCCCCAAGCAGTGGTGGTAGCAGTGCAAGGGCAGATTCCAGAAGGTCACAGCATCTTTCTGTCCAGTTCTGAGCTGATTTTCCTATTGCAGGACATGGCTGGAGCCTGAGCAGGTCAGAAGTGATTTCTCATGCTGTCTGAGCCCAGTCCCTAGACCAGGGGAGAGGGATGCTCAAAGGCTATCAGTTCCTTTGGGTAGGACCAGCACATCCCACTGTGCTGGGAGCAAGAGCAACACTCAGGCAGGTCCCAGGGTGAGCAGCTGAGTCCAGCATATCTTGGGCCAAGTGCTGGAGCACAGGCCACATCTCCAGGGTTAAGACATCCCTGTTGCATCAGCAGTGGGGTCCTACAGCCCTAAAGCCCAGGGAGATGTGGGCTTTTCTCCATCATGCTCCCCAGTGAGGTGGCAGAGAGCTGATCAGTGGCTTCTTCTCCCACTTCCATGGTGGGAAATGTCCCCTGCAGACCTGCCAGAGGGGACAATCCAAGAGGGGACAATCCCACATGTGCCAGGGCCAGTGTGGTGCCGTGAGAGCTGCTGTCTGCCTCAGGACCCACAATAATGCCTCTTTCCCTTGCTAATATCCTCTTGTCCTTCACTTTCTCCTTGGACTGTGCCCATCAGGGGTGTGTGTGTCCTTTCCTTGCAGATACCCTGTGGTGCTCCAGCCTGCCCAGACCAGTCTTTAGCTGCTTCGCTCAAGTTTAAGGATGAGCAGGCAGTACTGGGCATGTGGAGGACAATGACAGAACTGGATCTGAGAGGCCCCAGCCTGCTCAATATAAGAGCAAATCTCCCTGACATCGAATGGCAGTTGTGCTCCTACAGCCCTCCAAGAACTTCTGAAAATTTAACCTGGAAGGAAACAGATCCTGGGCATAAAGATGCATTTTGCAGAATCCAACACGATGAAGTGGTTCAGCTTTGCACAGTGGGTCATTCAGAGATCACATTTACCTGTATTCCCCAGTGGCAAAAGGAGGAAGAAGCAAACTATATAACCCAACAAATATATTTTTTAACACTCACAGCTTCCTAAAAAAAAAAAAAAAAAAAAAAAAAAAAAAAGTAATTGGGAATTTACCCATTGAGTTTTACCTGCCTTGGACTTACCCATCACTTCTCCCTCTCCCAGGATGCTGGTGGGGAATGTTCAGCCTGGAGCTGGCCCACCCCTGAGCCACTCCCTGGGACATCAAGTTAACCTTCCCCTTCCTGTGAGCTGAAGCATGGGCACAACATCATGGTATGTCTGCAGAGAAGTAAACATATGCCTCCATCCTGATGCAGTGCCAACATGCACTAGTGCTGCCTGTGCTGCCTGCCATTGGTGGCAAACGAGAGGGCGGGACACAGGTTGGGGAACCCCCCTTGCCCACCCTGCTCAGGCAGTCCACCCGCATCCTGGCAGTGGCTGCCTGGGAAGAGGTGAGAAGGTGGCTGACAGCCACATGGGACAGTGCCCAGATCTGCTACACGAGACATCAGGAAGGTGACAACAGCAACGGTGCTCTGGTTAGTCACCTCCAGGAAGTGTGCTATGTTGGAGGCTGCTGGCAGGCCCATGGCAGTTTCAGCCACCTGGTATGTGTTGCATTATTTTGATGATGGTTTCAAGATTTCTCCAAGGAGGGGCACAGCCAGGCAGCAGGAGCTGATGGGAAATTCAGCAGAAGGAAGAAACTGCAGAGGCTTGTTGGGGACAGTACCCAGGGTCCCCAGGCCATAGGGCCAGGCTGACTCCATAAGTACCAGGCTCCACGTGGAACTGTGCAACTCAGGAGGCAGCTGCTGCAGGTGCTAAAACCGGGTGCCTGTCACCTGCCAGGACTGCAACCACCAAGCTGACGTGTTCAGAAGGGTTGGACCGAAGGTCCCTCAAAGGTGGGGATATAGGGTCCACCAGCCCCTTTCCTAGCATATGGGGCACCCTGCAGTGCTTGCCCATCCCTGCCCAAATGACAGCCAGAGGGAGGCAGGGGAGGACACAGGAGTGGGGACGCAGCAGATGCATTTCGTCACATGGCCAAGGGGCATGTGTGTGGGTTGGGGGAAGGAGTGGTTGGGCGTTGGGTGCATTTATTGCCTCTTCCCGCCAGCACCGCCTTCCTGTGCACACATGGGTGGCAGGGACCCAAGGGCACAGCCCACAGCTCTCTGGACTTTTACCCTGCTGTGCAAACAGTCAGGCGCCAGATTAGGGTATCAGTTGGAATTTCATCCTGTCAACGGCACCCGCAACCTCTCTGGGCGGGCAACAGAGCATCTTCCCCCTGGCCTGGCCCCTCGCCCACCCATGGGCATCCCAGTGCAGCAGGTGATTTTGGGAGAGGCAGATTTTATCCCTCCAGGACTCTCAGGCTTTTCCCTTGCAGGCGGTGGTGATGCCTGGGCAAGACCTTGTTGTCTGGTCCCCATGTGGCAATGACAAAATTGAATGTCAAAGGCAGGCGAAGCCCCGTGAGGGAGGAGGATGCAGGCGGAGGAGCCAGCTCCTAGTGTGGGGACCACACAGGAGTCTCCACACAGAAGTGGCCACAGTTTCCCCAGAACAGCCCAGTTCTTTGGTCAGGTGGCCCATTCAGTCACATCCCTTTTCACATACAGTACCAGTTCTATTTCCTTTGCCTCTCCCAGGCTGTTTTAACTCCTGATGCCACACATCCCCTTTGCACGGGTGTAGGGAAGCAGTGGTCCCATGCTGTGGGCAGCTCAGGTCCCATGCTGGTGAGCACAGCGTCACCAGAGTGCAGCAGTAGCTGCAGCCACTGTTGCAAGATCGGGATCACCCTTCCCTCTGTGCTTGTCTCTGCAATGCCACCTCATCCTGCTCCTGTTCCTCCATCTCCTCCACCCATGAGGACTTTGCCCTTCATTAGGTATCCCTCCACAGCCATCTGACCTGCCTTGGCACCTTGTCACACACTTCCCTACCTCTTCCCAGGCAATGCTTTACATGTTTGGGGGCTGGAAGTGCTGGTTTGGGCAGTGATTTGAGGGCAGACCCTCATTCAGTGCCCTGCAAGACCAGGGGGACATGGCTGGGATGGAGAAGGGAGAGTGTCAAGCACTGATGCCAGCTGTCCCAGGCACTATCTCACATCCTCGTTCTCTGTTTGTTCTTCTTGGACAAGGAGGATATTCAGCACGTCAACAGCCATAAAATGAGATTAGAGGCCAGGAGGCACCAATGGGAGGTGGCCACGTCCATGGGCAGCTGGCCTTGTTCTTTGGCCTCCGACAGCCCAAGCCTGGCCTCACCCTTTCCCCAGCTGCCTCCAGGGCTGTGAGTTTGCAGCTGCCATGTTGCCCAGCATGACCAGCCTTCCCAGTGGCAAAGGGATGGGATGTGGCTGTGCCATGCCACAGTGTGGAGGCCGTGCCAAAGCCAGCAGTGCCCCTGTGGGATGGGCACACTGCATGTTTCAGGGGCAAGGCTGCTGCATCAAGTCATCCATCTGCACTGGTTTTGGTAGGGCTGGGCAGGACCCCTCAGTCCTGCCCCCAGCTGTGCTCAGGGGCATTGGCACCAGTGTGACCCTGGAGCCAGGATCGCTCTGTTGCTGCAGCAGCACAGGCTGGGAGGAATCAGCAATGAACCCGTGGCACACGGGATTCCTGCTTGCTTTTATTTCCATTGATGTCTAAAAAATAAAAAGGAAAACCAGTTCTGCATTATATACACAAAACCTGAGCCAAAGTCCCAAGCCAATGCAAACATTCATCCTCACCACTGAGTGCAGCTGGCGGCGGTGGCCAAGGGAGGTGTCAGCAGCCCACACAGGAGGGAAACCCAAATCCTACAGGGGCTGGAGTGGAGCAGCAGGTGCAGTGGGATGGAAGGGACTCATTTGTAGAAGCCACAGCATGCCCAACCACCTTGCTTTCTGGTCCATGAGGGGCTAGGAGCAGTGCAAGGTTGGCGGTGGACAGGACAGCTGAGGGGTGTGATGCACAAGCAGTGTCTGGTGTGATGTGAAGGCTCAGCCAGGTGCTCTACAAGCAGCAGGGGACATACCTGCTTTCTGGATAATGAAAAGATGGTTCTGGGAAAGGCCTTGTGAGCTGCCATGTTGAGGCCCTTGCACCCTCATCCCTGTCTTGATTTTAGGAAGCCACAGCCCAGGAGCATCTAGCGCAGCCCCAGGCAGGAGCTGCAGATCTTCCTGTGTCCCAGCTGTACCCAGCTGGCCTTTGGGGCATCTGAAACTGGACTGTAAGTTAACTCTGGCCACTACAGTGGTCAGGGCTTAGCAGGATGAAGAGACATTTAAGCTGCAGTTCACCAACAGGAGAAGAGGGTATCAGTTACTGGCCTAGGGCACACAGTGGGTAAGAAGTGGTGTGGTACATGGAGGAGGGGGGGAGACAGGGAGAACAAAGCCTGGAGTCCTTTGGGTTTCTGAGGAAAATAGGAAAAACACACTTCTCTGTCTTTCTGGAAACCAACTCTCCATCACCTAATACCGCAGCATGTACCAGCCCTGCCTCTGCCTGAGACATCCCTTGTCTGCCTCAGCAGCAGCTCCTGGTGCCTGTAGTGTCTGCAATCCCTTGGAGCAGCACTCCAAAGCTTTGCCAGTATTGATTCTTCCGGACCTTGCATCCCATGTTGATAGCAAACTTTCATGTTCTCCTCACCTTCCCCAGAGGAGGGTAGTCTCAGGGCTCAGCAGGATGGTCTGTTCAGTGTGCCAGCACGGCAGCACCAGGAGAACAGCTCTGTGGAAACTTGTTTTGCCTTGAGTCCAGACAGGTCTTTTTTTCTAATTCAGTCTTCTCTGAACTGCCCTAAAATCACCAGGCAGATGGATTGCCAGGAGGATCAAAGGAAGTGTCTTACCAGCTCCACCTGAAGCACTGTAGGAAAACCATCCTCCACCACCACCCCTTACTTCTGCTGACATTATGACCTTGTTTTGGGCTACAAATACTAGAGACCAGACCAGTGCATATTTCCTAGAGAACAATACTACCTAACCTATGGTTTTTATGTAGGAGAGAGACCACCAGCCCCTTGGGAAGGTCCCAGTGCCACCTCACCCAGCCTTGCTGACCATCCTGTTTGTTCAGCCAGGGACCATCTTGTCTTTGGGAAGGGACTGTCACTCTTCAGAGCACATGGACTGGCTGGGATCTGCTGCATAGTGCTTATCTCTTGGTGACTGTAGCTGGTGAAGGGCTTAAGGCATGAATTCTTCTTTGATCGTCAGTGGAGATGAAGAGACGAGGTTCGGGGCACTGCTGTTGCAGAGGCCTCCGATGGGTCCCAGAGTGCCAACAGCTGGCGGTGTGGGTGTGGTGGTGCTGGTGGGCTGGCTTTGCTGCTGCATCTTCTTTTTGTTCACTTTCCTCTCCTTGGCCCTCCGATTTTGAAACCAGATTTTCACCTGCAGAAAGACAAAGAGGGCGATGCAGAGATGGGGATGGATGCAGCCAAGGATGACAACCCTCAGGGTCCCCATGGGGCAAGGAGGACATCCCAGGGTTTGGTAGAGAAGGGAGATCTGTGGAGCAAGATGGGATCACTGCTGCCTTCTGGGGCTGCAGCCCTTCCTTCCCCAGGCCCATCTCTGGGATGTGGTTTTGCTGGGACACCGCAGCACTGACCTGCCGTTCAGTGAGCCCAAGGGCAGCAGCCAACTCTGTCTTGCGGCGGATGGTGATGTAGCGGCTGTAGTGAAACTCTTTCTCCAGCTCCAGGCGCTGGTGGTCTGTGTACACCACCCGGTACTTGTCTTTTGTCCTGGTCTTGCCTGGCAGAGAAAGAAGAGCAGGGGTGAGCTGAGAGGGGATGAAGAGAAGCAGTGGATAGGTAGGAGCATCCTCGAGGGCACAAAGATACACAACCACCTGTGGAGAGCTCAGGAGAAACATGGCAATGCCCTGGGGATCATTGGAAAAGAGAGTCATAAGGCTCTTCCTGGATTGAATGCCCATCCTGGGTAACACCAGGATGTTTCTCCATGTTGCAAAGTACCTGGATTTTGGGGAAATTGCTTGGTGGAAAGAGCAGGAGGGATTCAGAAGCATCCTAAGAAGGTGGACCATAAACCCCATGTACCATGACATGCTGTTGCTGAGAGGAGCAGAGCTGTGAGACCTGCTGTGGGCTGAGAACAAGTTACCTGCAAAAATGCAGCCTGGGAGGGCTGAGGGAAGCCCAGGTCTTTGCCAGGAAGCTCAGACCCAAGGTGCCATCACTTGAAGGCATGTGGATCAGGATAGGGGACAGACAGAAAGAACAGGGATGACAGCATTTCTCTGCCACCAAAAGGGTTATTTTCCTTCTCGCAGTGCTGAGCTAAGACAGAGAGCAATGCTAATTCATTTGGTGCAGCCTTTAAAGATGCACTGGAGCAAGTCCACATGATGCCCAAGCACTCCTGGGGACTGGTTCCAGGGACTAGTGGTGTTTGGCCAAAGCCCTCCACCCTGATACAGGCAGAGCTTGAGGCCATGGGGCCCCACTTCTCTGTGCACACAGATGCATGTCCCACAGTATTGCAAACGGCACCTGCTGCTTTCTAGCAGAGAAATACTATCAAAAATAGCCCAGCCACCTTCTTCATTAGCCCCTTTGTTAATATGCACACGAATGGGGCGAGCTGTGGAGCAGGAGCCAACTGCTTGAACTCTACCCAGGCTGGGGGCTGTGGGGGTTGCAGGTAGCACTTCAAGGAATGACATCCATGCCTGGAAGTCTGCTGACAAAGTCCTTGGTACTTTCCTCTGCAGAAAAGTCCACAGACAGGGAATAAACACAGCTGTGAATATTTGCTTCTCCACCAGAAATAACAAAATCCTGTTCCAGGGCATCAGGATGGCTGGAGCTGTGCTTCAGTTGAGCAGTCATGGTCCTTCTGACTTGGAACCTGGCCATTTGTTTGTCTGGCAGACGTTTGCCCATCTTCTCCTGATTTTCTTCTGCTTGGAAGAAGCAGGAACAAACCCAGAACAGCTCCATGGATTTCCCCAGCACTGCCCTCATTGTACCAGCATGGACAGATACTGCCCATCACTGCTGCAGATGTGCAGGGAAGGATTTCTAGTGACCAAGTAAACCGTATAACCTCACTTGCAGGCTGCTTTCCCCAGGAAAGGGGATCTTTCTCTGCCTGCCACCCTGTTTATACATTTCCCCTAACATGCCCTGGGCAGGTGGGCCAGTTTGGGTCAAATCAGATGGACATTGAGAAGTATCAGTGTCAAATATTATTAAAATATTATTAAACTCATTAAATTATTACTAAATTAATTAATAAATTGTTAATTAGTGAAAATATTATTAGATTTTTACCTTCACAGTGAAAGCAGGAGCACAGCAAAACGGCTTCAGAGAGTTCATAGTGGGCTTGACCCTTAATCAGACATCAGAGAATCTCAAAACCCCAAGCCTTAGGCTGCAAATTTGTCTCTCATCTAACTCAATTTTATTTTTAAGGGTGTTTCTCCCCTAACTCCCCACTGCAAGTAGATGAGGACTTTCCTAAGCCACTACTTATGCTGAAAGATAAATGTAAAAGACTTTCAGAGACAGGACAATCCACAGCCAACGTGTGCAGCAAGTGGGAGGGGCTCCATCAGGGTCATTTCCCTTGCATCATCCTATGGGATGCGAAAAGGCAACCATTTTTTCTACTAAATAAGCAGCAGCCAGAAACGGTGCAGCTCCTGCCATCAGCCACCATGCAAACCACACATGGAAAGCACCTCTGTGTGTGTGCACACCCCTGGGTGCATGTGGGAGCTGGTGTGGGCATGGGAAGTGTTTTGCCCTGCTGGGACTCAACCCCAGCACCCCTAGGCACAAAAGCAGAAACCCACAATTCAAGTTAGCATCCAATTTCCATGACTATGTCATTCTTGGTGTCCTCCTGCCATTGCTCTTGGAGGTGCTTAGTATAACATGAGCAAGGTGACGGCTGAGGGTCCCAGTATGGTCACCAAGAACCACCAAAGCTCTCTAGGGATCCATGGAGGAAAGTAGGAGCACAGCAAGGCTGCAACATGGCCAGGAACAGAAACCAGACCTCCCAGCACCAGTGCTGGTCTTTAGCCACCAACTCATGCTTGAGGGATGAGATTAATTCAGTCATTGTTTTAGGGAGTGGGAAGCACAGCTCATCCTAGGACTGTTTGGAAATGAACACCTAATCCCTCCTCACAGACCTGTCTCTGGCCATACAGGGTGACTATACAGGTAAAAACAGTGTAAAAAAAGATAATTTGATTGAGCAAGACATGCATGGAGATGTCTGCAGATATGCGGCTGAAACATAGTGATTTAGGGTGGAGGGGTCTACGGAAGCATGGCTGGGACTTTGTCTCCTCTTTGGCACACATCAGCTGTGGCATCTCCAAACAGATCTGACCGTGACAGAGTGCCAGGATGGAGTGATGCCAGGGGGCCCACCAGACCCTGTGCTGTCCCCTCACTGTCCCACATGGTCCCCATCCTTCCCAGGGGGGCACTGCCTCCTCTTACTGCCCCACAGGTGAAGGATTTCTGCATCCCAGCCCAGGAGGGACCTGTGCTGAATGTGCAAGCACAGCGATTCGTGGGGAGTTACAGGATAAACCAGATGCACGGGCAGAGACCTATGCAATGTTTAGCAGCTCCATGAGAAACTGAGCTCCCTCTGTCTGCTCCAGGCTCAGGGACTCCTACAAGATTTTTTTCTTTCTTGTATAAATTTATCTTTTTGTTTGTTTGTTTGAAAGCAAAAACCTTTCCAAAGAGATAATGACTTAAAAATGATCTTATTTTCAATACTGCTATGAGAATACCATTGCTTAGATAAAAACCAGCTGGAAAGCAAAGAACTTGACAGATAAAGTACAAAAAAGAATTCCAGAATAAAGAAATGAGGCGGTCTGTGAATATCACATATGCCATGAATTTCAGCAGGAATTACTATTTCCTCCTGTAGCTGTAAATAGATCCATCATGGCTTGTTCTTTGTTATTCCCTTTTCACTGTTCATCCTGGATGAAGCTTATGCTTTGCCTCAGGTCTGGCAGACACCTGCCCAAGCTTCCACTGTGCATTCTGGGCACCAGTCTCTCATTGCCCAGTATAAGGTAGAAAAGGCTCAAAGCAGAGGGCTCACCACCAAGCCAGAGACAGAAAGTTATTCATCTCAACTAATTGCTGGTTTCAGCAATGTTTGCTGAATTCAGAATATATTGTGGGTGAATCACCAGGAAAAGAAAAGGATTCACCAGAAATACTATTGACAATGAATAATTCAACTACCTTGAATATGAATGCTGGGTTACACTTAACTCTCTCCTGGGGATCTTTTATGGCTCTGGGAAAGGAAAGAGGAAATTTGTCATGAGCCAACCTGGCTCCTTACAGGGAACCCTAGTACCTATGGGAAAACCCCAGCACCACGGCAGGGAGCATGGCCAAGCAGAGGGATGGAGCCACTCCTGGATTGCCATCAAAGCCCAGAAGAGGTGGATCAGGCTGCCCCACAGCCAGGAGAGCCCAGAGCTGTGGCTGCTGCTTTGGGAGGGAGCATGAATGGGATGCACAGGGTGAAAAGGGGGTGCTGGTGATGCCTCCCAGCATGGCTGCTAGCTCCCTCCAGCTCTGTTATGCATTTAAAGTTCCTCCTGCTTGTCCCCAAAAGACCAAACCTCTCAGACAGCCAAATGGAGTTATTGCAGGGCTGGTGGGAATGGTTTCAGCTTTGGGATCAAGGCAGGGCCAATGGCTGCATGGGGAGAGGGTATCGTTACTACTGTTAATGTATAACCCTAATAGCACTCACCTGAGTTGGGATTAGATAAGGGAATAGCTTTAATGTGCTGTGCAAACCCCAAGGGACACGCTCCTGAGTGTGCACGAACACACTCTCACACACATGCTGGGGGACAGGGTCCTGACCCCCAGCCCCCAGCCCTGCCCCAGGGATGGGGATGCTGGATGTCCTACCCTGGACTGGGGCAGGAGCCTGGCAGAGGAAGGGAAAATCAAACCAGATCCCTGTACACGCCACCCCAGGCTCTGCACCCTCATGGCCACGGAGGAGGCTGCCAGGGAGGTGGCAATTCACTCTCCAGCCCTGGCCTGCTCAAAGGATGGCTTTCAGTAAGAAATTGTGCTCCAAACACCCAAACAGACAGGCAATATGGGGTATTTTGAGGCTGTGTTGAGCATCTCTAAGAAGAGCAGGGAAGGGGCTGGTTCAAACCAGGAAGGATAGAGATTGCATGGTGTCAGTGTCACCCTGGGAGGAGGTAGAAAAGCAAAGGAGCAAGAGATGGCATGCATTATTTGGAACTTGTATTTTCCCCACTCCCACAGAGCACAAGGCACCCATCCCAGTGTGCCCAGCATGGCTACGAGAGGGTCAGGCCAGCTCTGAACAGAGGATCCCTTTCCTCAGGATGCAGACTTCCAGCTACAGTAGGAGCAGCTCAGCTGCCAGCAGCGAGGAGCATAAACCTGCGAGCTTTCCTAAAGGTCTCTATTTCACAGGTCAAAGAAGCTCACAATTTCAGCAGCCACAAACCCTGTCTAGTTGGGAAGCTGCTGTGCAACCATCAGGGTTCTGATCAGGGCAGCTGGGTATGGCAGCCCTGACCTGCTCTCTGGAGCTGCTGAGATGAGAGCTCAGCGTGGTGCTGGCTGTCGCGCCCCACCACAGAGGTCCCCGAGGCATGGCGATGCTGGCGTGTTGCATGGTGCTTTGCACAGGAGGTGCTGGCATGGGGGACAGAGGTGTTACTGCCCGGCTGGCTGGCCCTGTGGCTGCTCAGCATCTCTGCACGCTCTGCTGCACTATAGCTCCTCACATCACTGGCATGAAAAGCCTGGGCAACATTCTCCTGGAGCCACTCTTCCTGTTCTCACCTTCATGGCAATGCTCTGGTCATGCACTGGCTCCATCTGTACAGGGATCTGTACCTCTATACATTTGTACTTGTCTGCCTGTCTGTCTGTACTGGGTGGCTGGTTCCACACTATCTGATGGCACTACAATAATTTAATGTTGAAAAACATCAGATATGAAAGTCCTGTCACCAGTGAGTGCCAGGGAAAGAATTTGTGTGCACTGGAGTTAAAGTGCAGCAAGATGGGGTGCAAGGCTGTAGCCCTCTGGTGTGTGCTTTCTCTCCATGATGAAGCTCCTTCATTATGAATGAGCAGCATCTGCTTTTAAAGAGGATAAAATCCTCCCATCCCAGAAGAATTGTGTTCTATGCGGATCTGCCATTCCTCCCTAGGGAAATCATCAAGGAAAACTTCTCCCTGTCCCTGCCATATGTTAGACAATGCTATGGATGGAGAAAATGAGGCACAGAAGTAGTTCCAAACCATCACAGAGTCCCAGGGTCAGAGTCATGGGCTCTGAAATCTGGTGAGACTCCCTGGACAGCTTAACCCCTAGTCCTGCAGTTCCATGGGGAGAAATGCACCCTCAGCTACAAAGATGGGGGACAGCTGACAGAACAATGCCCCATAACAGAGACCCCAGGCCCAGGAGAAGACTGAGGACAGCTCCTAAAGCTCAGGAGCCTCCAGGCTGGCTAGAGCCACCCTCATCTGGCAGCCAGATGTGCTCCAGCTGCCTCTGTGCAGAGGGGTCTATGCTCCCTCTGCTGAGCAACTGTGTCAGCCATGATGCTGATGCTGGTGCTCAGCTTGTTTCACTGTTACTAATCCTACTGAAAATGGGAACCCCAAATTCTACACCAACAGTGGCAGGCACTGAGCACCCTGACACCCCTTGTCCCCTCTGCCCCACACTTTCTTGCTTCCCTCCTTTCCCCTTTGGCTCCAGCAGCCACCCCAGAGCACCCACTCATCTCTGTGGCCTCAGAGGGGGAATAAACCTGAGCCCACCACTCTCTGTGAGTGCTGGGAACCAGCCCGTCAGGGTTTTCACAAGCCTTCCCCTTCCCTGTGAGTGCTTCAATATCATCAACTACATTTCCTCTGCTGCAGGAAGCAGAGGAGTGATGAATGGGACAACTGACACAAGGCAAAAGACCAGAGCCATGTGGCTTTGCTTCACCACTGCCAGCAAGAAACAAATCTCTCTGGAGGACAATCCTTCCCCATATTCCTGCCTGAGATCATTCCTCTGCTAAAGGGACTTGAATTTAGACAACTGCTGGGTGTCAAAAGCTGGGTGAGAGGAACCACCCCATCCTGTACATATTTAGTATCTCTGTACTGCAGAAATAGGGGATGTAGGTTGAGTCCTCACCCCATGGACTCTGCCAAGGCTCCCCCAGCTCTGCTCTGGGTTGGGAAAATGAGCATTTCAGCCATCAGGGGTGAAAGCTGAGCTCATCTGTGCCCAAGGGCACTGGGGGCCAATTTGAGGAGTCCATCAACCCTCCTACCCCTAGGGCAGCTCCTTGCATGGTTGTTCACCTGACATTGACACAACCTGGGGATTTCATCCTGGTGCCAAAGCCTTAATTGCAAACAGCAATGTTCCCATGGGCACCCACTAGCAATAAGACCTGATTCAGCTTGGGATGTCATGCAGTGGAAATGTTTCACTCACAAAACCATGCCACTTGTCCTGGTGGCTTTCCAGTCTCCTGCACACAGAGGATCCATCTCTGTGCTTCCAGAAAAGCTATAAATGAGTGTCTGTGGTTAGGGGTTTCTCGCCTGGAGTCCATGGGATTGTCAGAGGCGAGAGGCAGAGACCAGGCCTCGGTGTTTGGCACAGTGCACAGAGCAGCCCAGCTGCTGGGAAAGGGCAGAAACACCTGTGCAGAGTTGGATACAGAGAGCACAGACCAGTGTATGGGAGCATAGGCTGTCCCCAGATGGTGTGGGGGGCACATCTGCACCCACATCCACACCCATAGGAGAAAACACCACTCCTGCAAGCCTCTTCAATGCCAAGGGGTTGATGCTGTCAGCAGTTGCAGTGAGGTTCCCCATCACAACCCTACGTTCTTGAACACTGAGTGATGTGGCAGGAGATGCTTCGACCTGGAGACTGGGCACTGGGGCAAGCACTTTCCAGCCCTGCAGTGATTCAACCCATTATTTTGGCAAGTGTCAGATTCCTTCATTTGCTCCTGTAGTTTTATGAGCACCAAGCCAAGCACTGCCAGCCAGGCTCCAATTCCGGGTCAAAGACTGCACCAACACAGGAGAGAGAAGAGTGCTGGGGTGGCATGTGGGCTGGTGAGTACATGTGGGCTTGAAACAGGCCATTTCAGAGAATCACCTTCATGCCAGCCCCATGGCAATAAGCCCAAATCCAGCTCATGCGAATCTGCCACCTGGCTGGATTTGGCCTGGCTGCAGCAGGAGTAGGAAAGCAACGTGGTGGTGCTGGTATCATTTGGGCACTGGGACTCCTCCTTCACAGCCCCACAGGGCTCAGCCCATCCTTACCATGGCTCAGCATGGGGGAAGGATGTGGCCCCTTATCCAGGCAATCACAAAGCTAACAGCGATGGAGTGGGCAGCCTTGAAGGGTCCCCTGGAGGAAACATCTGCCATTGGCCAGATTTTTTAAGTGTCCCTCTACTAATCCCAGGGTATTAGCCAGCCAAGCCCGTCACGTAAGTACCACCAGTGCTCCAATGAAAGCCCTTTTTGTTCAAGGAAAGTCAGTTCTAAGAAAGTTTGGACGGCCTGTACCTTGGCCAGCAGGCTAAGTGGTCAACAAATCCCAGCTGGGGCCAGAAGCAGGCTGTGAGTTAATAATTCAATGGGAGAAGTCTGATGGGCCCCAATGCACATGTGCACTGGTGATCCAGGGGAGAAAAGGGTCTCATGGGGAGCAACCATGTCCTAAAGAGAAGTCCCCCACGCAGTGACTGACTGGGGAAACACACCATACTCCAACCATCACCCCAAAATGTACCATGCATGGCATGAGACCCATGTCTCCAGAGAAATTGTTTCTGTCTCATTATTGAGGTTTTTAATTCCCTCCAGATTTCATGGACGTCACCAGGGCAACAAATAGAGCTGGAAAACTAAGTGGCAAATAGTGAAAACAGAGATGGAAATCTTCACACCCAGCAAATGAGTATTCATCCATGCTTGGAGCATCACTGCCTGCTCTCCATCACCCCAAAACCTGCCCAGGCACCCTGGACACAGATACCAGGCAAAGCCCCAAGCACATTCACCTCCCCAGGAGATGCCCAAATTGCACTTTCACTTGCAATATTTAGCACTGTGGCCCTGGCTTGATTAGTGACCTAAAAGCTAGACCAGAGGCAGTATCTGAGGATTTGCATAACTAATGAGCAGGGGATGAATTTCAAAGTTCAGCCAGCCGCTGTTTCCAGCCACCCTCCTGAGCTTTTTATAGAGCCAGGGTGCAATTCACAGGAAAGTTTGCAAATAATTGTGAATAAAGAGGAAGCATGAGGGTCTGACACGCTGCTCGTGAAGATTTTATGAGCAGACAAAGAGGTGACATAGGAGCGAGAAACGAGGCCTGGGGACATCTTCCAACTTGTCTCCCTTTAATTCCTGATCTCCAGCAACCAGCCCTCCGGGGTCACAATCCCTCCTGCCGCAGGGTTATCTCTGCTCAGCCGGGTGAAGCATGCACATATTTAGCAACAGGTATGTAAAATTATCCCCCTGGAAAGCCTGACTTTGCAGTGAGTCACTGTGAGGTTTCTCACGGATTTTTCTCAGGTCTGGATTGCATTTGCAGAAGCCCCCAAAACGCTCATATTCCCTGCATAACATTTTTTCTTACCACTGCACAGCTTTGACCCCAAAGCTTTCAAACTATGACCAAGAGATGTTTACACAAGGCAAGACAGAGAGGGAACCTTAATTTACAACCCTCTGAAGTATTATGATTTATAGCATTTACAATGAAATGGTTGATATTTATAGCAAAAATACTCAGTGTATTAATTTCCTATTCTCACTGCGGTGAGATGGATACTTAATCAATTCCGACTGGTCAAATTCCATGTTATAGATTTCAATAAAATGTTTCATCTAAGAATTTCACCTTTTTCTATGTCAAACCCATCTCTGCCCTGCTCTCTTTCAAGCTTAATGGAGAAAATATTTTTTAAGGATCTTTTTATATTGGTCCCACCATAACTAAATCCTGCAGCTGCTTGGCAGCAGCAGTACTGGCCTTGGACCCAGCAGAGATGCAAGGACATGTCCTTGATCTGCAAGTGACTTAAAAAGGGACCTGGCTGGTCATCCATCCTGAGGAAGGACCACATGAAAGGGGCTTTCACCCCAGCACCCATCCCTGCATCACTGGGGCTGGGCTGGGGCAGCTCCTCCTCTGCATGCAAGGGGAACAAGGTTGATTTATTTCTCCTTTTGTATGTATTTAATCTAAGAGATACAAACTAAGCAACTAATGATATTTTTCCGGAATTCAATCAACTCAATTGTCATCTAACTCAATCAGAGGCACTTTCAAGCCCCTGTTTTATCTTAGCCCCACTGCTGGGTGTAAAACCATGCCCTTGATACAGAACTGAGGTGTGCTTGATGTCTTTCTCCCCTCATTCATTTTCCCTGCCACCCTCTCAGAAGAAATCTACAAAAGGTTCCCTTTTTTGTTGTTTTGCTTTTTTTTTTTTTTTCCCCCCAGAAGAAACCTACAGAAGGTAGTTTCGGAACTACAAACCCTGCAGAAGTGGCAGGTTCCAGCTGCACAGCAGGAGGGAGGGCTGCAGGTTTACATACCCCCTTCTACCCTGGGGCTGAGCCCCCAGCATGCCTGTGGGCCTCTGTCACTGGGTATGGGGGGAGGCATTTTACCTAAATAAACATATTCAGAGCTTCAAATGGGCCGGGAAATACCAGCCTGCCTGTCCCCTTCTCTTTCCAGACCAGGGCTGTTTTTTACAATTTTTGGGGATGTTCTGCCTTCTTCACCACAGCTATTAGTCCTGCTGGGACAACCCCATCCCCACCATATGGCTCTGGCAAATATGAGGAGCTATTTTCCATGCTGGAACACTCCAGGCACCTCCATACAAGTGCCTTGCACAAGAGTCTCTGCATGAGGCTTGGCCAGCAGGGAGCCAGAAACAAATCTAAAATTGGAGGCACTTTGCAAACATGGAGCTCTGGCCCTGCTCCCAGGGATATGGGGCAACCAAAAGCAAACTTATCCCTGAGAGATGCCCAGAGCCAAACCTGTAGTGAGTTTTGGCCCCGGCAGTGGTCTACAGAGCTGATAGCCAGCACAGGAGAGGAGAGGACTGGAGGGACTGGGCAAGCCCAGAAGGCAGGACAAGCCCAGTCTGGGCTGGCAGCAGTGGTCAAAACCTGTATGGAAGATGAAAGGACATGGACAGGGCAGGACAAAGGGCCCCGCACCTCACCTCGCTGCCAAAGGAGCCAGGCACCATCTCCATGACAAAGCAAAGCCCTTGTCAATTTGGGCTGGCCCCAAGGGAGGATCTGTCCACTGCCTTTGAAGTGGGCAGCAGGGCCCCCGCTCCAGCGTGTGCAGGGGGCTGGGGTCACCCAGATGCTTCCCTCCCTGCCTCTAGGTCAGGAGTTCAGTGGGGACAGGATCCCGGGGATATGGGAAAAGGACCCCAGGTACAGCAGAACAGTAGGCACAGGAGCCAGGGCATCTGCTCATGGAGTGTATGGCACCCACACGCTGTGCACATGCAGGGTGCTGCACCCAGAGCACCCCCCTGCACCCTCCACATGGCACTGTCCCCAAATGCACCGCACCTTGCACATGCACCAACACACCACAACTTGCACATGCACCATGTATGCACACATGGCACTGTGCACAGGCACCAAGCACGCACACATGGAACATTGCACAGGCAACACGTGTGCATGCACTGCACCACACTTTGCACACACATCATGTGTGCACAGTGCACCTTGCACACAGAGCCTGAAGCACCTCACACACTGAATACACCTTACACATGTACACAGCACAAGCAGCACCTTCCCTCCATGTATATGTATATGGTACCTTCCCTGCACATATATACATACATAGTACACTTGCATCCAGCCTAAGGCACTTTGCACACACATATGCACCCCCCATACACAAGATTTTCCATGCAGCCTCACACTGGCTCATAGCCGTGTCTCCGCGCACTCACCCTCACACACGCAAGACACCCCATGCAACACCCTGTCACGTCTGGCAGGACCTCCAAGGTCTCTGGCTCTGCCCACCCTACCCAGTGGCAGCAGGCAAAGGCAGGGGTGCAAGGGCAGAGACCAGCTGGGGTAAAAGAAAGACTTTACAACTTGGGTGCCTGCAATATGGAAGTACAGTACCTCCCTGCCCACCCTCAGCCCCTGCCACCTTGGCAGCAGGGTCCTCTGGCAATTTGGGGAGCAAGCGCCATGCCAAGGGCAGGCCAAGCACACCGTCCCTCCCAGAAGTCACCATGCAGGGAGAGCCATGGAACAGGATCTGGCCCCACAGGACTTCAAGCCCAGGGATCCTTTGCGTTGAGGAAGGCACAGGGGTGCAGGGCTGGGGAGGTTTCCTTACCACTGCTGCTGGTGCTGGGAATGCTGCGCCTCATCCACTCGTACGGGGTGCGTCTCTGGGCATTAGGGGAGAGCTGGGGGACCGAGCTGCTGATGGGTGGAGGCAGAAGTCCAGAGCCTGGGGGCTGGATGGGGTTAAAATCTGGGGGACTGAATCCAAACTGCCCTGGGCTCGCGGTGGAAGGTGCAGCAGTGGTCCCATAAGAATGCCAGTCCTCCTTGGCAGGGGTGTAGGGAGAGCCCCAGGCGGCCGCCGGCTGCCCATGGTGAGGATCGTTGTTAATCCCTGGCACATGGTGGTAGCTGGTGAAGTCCGAATACTGGGGCTGCCCCGGCACGTAATTCTGGGGGTTGAGGTTGAGGCTGGGATGCCGGACGGGGCTGGGATACATGTTGGTGTCCTTATCCAAAAGATAACCTACATACATCTTCCCTGGCTGTCTCCGGGCACATGCTGCACCGCCGTGCCGCCGGCTGCAGGCCGGGTTGGGTTTGGCGGGGAGGTGGCCGCCCCTCCTTCACCACCACTCACCTGGGCGCCTTGGGGAGCTGTGTCCTGGGGCCAGGCACCTCCCTGCCCACAAGCTTTTATTGGGCCCAACCTCTCCCAGCATTTGCATTGAAAGGCAGGTTTGCATTTCAAAGTGCAGGAACCCGGCGGGCGTGGGGGGCGAATTCAAACCTCTCACCTCGGGTGCAGGGGGGCTGAGGTGGTGGGTGACCCCAGGGAGCACCGATGACCTTGTATTCTCTCTGCTATCATTACCCCACAGCTATTCTTATGCCACCAGTCATGGTCTCTCTGTAGCACCCATCTTCGGGCACCACCGGTGTCACCCATGAGGATGCCCCAAGGGAGCCCACCCTGTCCCTGCAGCCATTCATAGCAGGAGCAGAATGCCTCAGGCTGAGCCCTTGTATTTAAAGCCCAGCTGTGGGCAGGGAAGAAGCTGGGCTGTGCCTGCTATCAGCCCTGTCCCCAAGTTGGGGGACACCAGACCCTTGCTGTGCAGTGATACTTTCCCGTGCCCAACACAAGCATCCACCTGATTTGGAAAAGGGGGGCTGGTGGGAAGGGAAGGCTCTAGGTCCCCATGCATTTACTGCATTCTGGGGCTCACCCCTCCAACCCAGATAGCAAAGCTCAGCCTGGCCCTGGAGAGCAGGACAGATGGACAGAGGCAGCTGTGTGCAAGGGGAATGTCCCCACCATGGACCCAATGGGGAGTCCCTGGGTTCTGACATGGTTCCAAGGGGCATGTGACCCTGTGGCAAGAGAAGTTTCTTTCCTGTTTCCTCTCTTAGAGGAGAAAAAGCATCCCCATATATTTTCTGACGGGGAAAACCAAGCAGAAACTGGATACTGAATCCATGTCTGCCTGCAAGGTGGGAGGTGGCCACCGTCCAAAAAAACCCCAGGATTGATCATCACTTGTCACTTGTAAGGCAGGACACACCTCGGTTTCAGAGAAAGATGAGGGACTGAGGACCAATGCTTTGCCATGCTTCCCAGGAATTCCACCATCTGCAGCTGGGAGCCCCGTCTCCACCAGTGTCACACTGCTGGCCACCACTGTGTAGTCACAATCATCACTTACAGGCTGGCTTTTTCTCCTCAAACCAGCACACAGCCCCACAAAGGTTCCAGAAAGGTGTTCTGTCATCTCCTCAAGGTCATCTCTGCCCTTTTCTCTCCACTAGCCCCTTCCCCTGCTGGAAATATGAGCAGGACAAGTACTGGTCAGTCCTCACCCTCCTGGGACAGCAACAGCCTGGAATTTGACAATATGAAACAGAAAAACCAAACCAAACCAAACAAAAACAAAAACCAACCAACCAAACAAAAAACAAAAACAAAAAAACAACCAACCAACCAAGAACAACAACAACAAAACCAACCCCACAAAATACACATAAAACAAAACAAAACCAAACTAACCAACCAAACAAACAAAAAACAGGGAATGGAAAAAAAAAAAAGAAGATACTTAGGATGCAATTGAAAGGAATAAACCAAGAGACTTTCAGTGCTTTTGCTGATAGCAGATATGAGCCTGGGAAGGGTTTCCTGTGTGTGGGATTGCATCCCACATTTGTGGGGTTGGAAGGAAAATGGTATCAAAACCAGCAGAGCCTCTCTGACTGGAGGAGCTCTGTACACTCAATGCATGGCCGTTTCTTGCTTTCCTCCCCTGTAGCTCGTGGCAGATGTCCCCAGCGTTAGCTGTTGGGTGGAAGACACCACCCGGACACTGATGCTTTCCAGGCTCTGACTCGCTCCCATGCCAGCCCTTCCTCTCCATGGCATCCTGAGCTCTCCAGTGTTCATGGAGGCACCAACGCATCCCTGAGGCCCCGCAGCCCTGCTGTCATCTGTTTGCTCAAGGTGGACTTTGTGAGAGCTTGCCATAGCCACCTCACAGCCCTTCCAGCCACATCCAGGCCAGGCTGCTGCTATTCCCACCCTGCAATCAAGCACACTGTGCTGGAGCCATAATGGGGAAGCACCCTGGAGCAGTGGACCTGCAGTAGCTCTGTAACAATCCCACACAATTCATCCATCCCATTGCTCCAGCCCTGACTCTGTCTGAAACCAGGTGAAAATATTACATGTCTGCCCCTGTGTGACATCCACTTCCTGCAAGGAGGTGGCAGCCATGAGGAGATCAAAGGAAGGTGTGGTAAGAGGTAAGGGATCTGGTTTGCAAGAAGGTAGAAGAATAAAATACCATCAATGGGAAATCACCCCCCAGTGCTGGCATCACCCAGGGTCTGCCTCCCAAGACCTGGCATGTCCAGAGGTACTACAAGAGGACAGCAAATTGCAGCATCCTCCCTGTGTCCCAGCCCCTTGCCCAGCCTTGTCCCAGCTCCCTCCCTCATGATGAAGGTGACCGTCATGACCATCCCACATAGTGACAATCTCAAGTCACACTGCAGCTCAGATCAATTGAAAGAAAAAAACAGAAAAAAAAGAAAGAAAAGAAAAAAAAAGAGGAGAAGAGAAGAGAAGAGAAGAGAAGAGAAGAGAAGAGAAGAGAAGAGAAGAGAAGAGAAGAGAAGAGGAGAGAGCATTGTCCAGATGCCTCTATTTTATAGACAGTACTGTACTAATGAGAAATGATGCCTGCCTGATGTATCCAAATGATCTTATTACTTGTAATACTTCTACACTCTTATATTTTATACGTTCATCATTTGCCTGTGCTGTCTGTGACTTTTCTAAGAATATATGGTCCAAGACCTATCTGATAGTTATTGTCCACTCTTTTAATGGCCTGGATATTAAATAATTAGATTATTTATATAGAGTAGGGATGTGCAGCACAACTCCTCTTTCCCAACGCGCTACACTGAGGGTAGTTACAATGGACTCTTGAGTGTTTCTCCAAAGATACTGAACACTGGTCTGGGGGAGAGGTGAACACAGGACAAGACAATGTAGCCAGGGAGGTAGAAAAAAGGTGCCATCTCTTACTCAAGTGAAGTCCAGGCTGATTTCACGTTTCAGAGTAGCTCTGTAGTATTGTGAGCTCTGTGCTTGGTCGAGATACTTTGAAAGCTTTTTATAGCTACCTGATGTGTTGTGTTTTCTCAACAGTGAATGAAAATAAAAAAGGTAATTAAATAATAAGAATCCTGGAAAAATAAAACAGGAAAAATCTCTAAAGTCTATTTTCTGACAGTTTTTTAAAGTGAGATTTGTAGTACAAAAGCACAGCTGAGGTTATTTTTCTAGTGCTTGTTTTTATACACGTTTGCATTATGGATGTTTATATGCCTCCAGATGCTGGACACTGGAGGGATTTTTTTTTTGCTCAGAGATATCCAGAAGCATAAACACATATTTCATAACCTTGTCTGTGTGAATATAAATGGGATGTGTATGTGCTATATGTTCCTGATCCTAGTTGTGCAGCTGAGCTGAGTTGGAGAATTTACTGATTTCTGCATGCTATTTTTCTCCTATTTACCTTCCTCTAGCTCTATTTTATTCTGATTTTATTCTGATTATTTGGGGGGGGGGGGGGGGGAAGGGGGGGGGGTTGTGGGGAAGCTGGGGGGGAGGAGGGGAAGCTGAGGGAGATGTTGGGAAGCTGGGGAGATGTTGG
>JANIJG010012475.1:0-87266 GCA_024611175.1 Megaceryle torquata
TAGGGGTGAACTTTGTAGAGTAGGGTTAATGGTTGGACTTGATGATCCCAAGGGTCTTTTCCAACCTGAATGATACTATGATGCCTTTAGAAGGATATACCCATCCACAGTGGGATAGATCATGACTTCATGGAAGGTCACTTTGCTGTCGCTGCAAACACACTACCTCCAAAGCAGAATGAGGACAGAGAGCACCTCCGTGCACAGCCATCCTGGACAGTTCGGTGAGCTTACCCCATTGCCGGGGAGCCCCCAAGACTCATTGCACTTACCCATATGCCTCGTCCTTGCTCTTCTTATCGCATGCAAATTCTTCTTCCAAATACCCGGGAGCTCTGCAGCACGCACCAAACCTGTTAGTTGCTGTGCTGCAGTACTGACGGGCTTTTTTTCTGTGTCCTCTGGAGTCAACACAAAGAGAATTTGCTCCTCTTTTCTCCCCTTCCAGCAATTCACCTGTTGAGATGCAAACCTGCAGAATGAAAGCATGAAAACTACTTCAGACTGGTGCTCAAGTGACAGAGCAATCTGGGCATCAGCATAGCTGGACTGAAGGGCTTCTCTTTATCCAGGTGACATGCCTGTTGGGTAACCCCTTCAAGACCTTGTCAGCCATTACCTGTGCAGCTCTCTGGGATACAGCAGAGAGGATTCACTGCATGCCTGAAGATCAGCTTGTTAATGGAAATATTTGGCTTAATTAATTAGCATAATGACAATTCTGCAGAGTGTTGGAGACAGGAATGATGCTGGGTGTGCTCAGGGCTGGGATGAAGTTTGAGCAGGAGGACCTGGGATGAGCCTGCAGAGGATACCAAGTGCTCTGTCCTGTGGCATTTCTAGGTTAGGATATAGGGATTATTTTATTTTCAGTGACATGAATTATTGCACCAGGCACAGGCTTTTCACATCTTGTGTCTTGAACCTCCAGGGAAATAACAAGGTGCCAGCATTGGCTTTTCTCTCCCAGCCAAAGGGATCCTTGGGTGGCTTTTGCAGAAAGAGGCATCCAAAGTACCACTGCTGCAAGTTAGGTGAGAAAAAAACCACAACCTTTGCTCAACAAGAGACCACAGATGAGATTTCTTGAGACAAAGCAAAGGGGCATGGGTCAGGCAGTTTTATTCTTTAGTTCTTTCTATGCCTGTTTGCTGTGTGCCTGCTGAGGGCAGTGCAGTGGGAAAACTTAGTATCATGAGGCAAACAGCACTAAAATAGACTAAAATATATTTCTTTACTTTTACTTTCTGGAGTACACACCTTAGTGACTTGCCTTTCACTTGACTACGGCCCTGTAGGCTTCCAGGTGCCAGCAGTGACAACCAGAAGGTTTAATATTGCAAAAGAATATTGGATTCAGTCCTGCTCTACATGGGGAAAATCTGGAGGACGTTTGGTGAAGTGGTGAAGACATTTTGAACTGACAGCAGAGCAGCTAAAGCCATTTTTTTGTTTGATTAATTGCAGTTGGGTTTTTTTTACTGTCTTTTATTCTTTATTTTTTTTATCTTAGTCATCTCAATTCTTAGGCTTAGTCATCTCAATTCTTACTGCATGTTCCCCATTGTTCTCAGAACATCCCATTATACAAGCTGATGCTACACACCTTGTAACTCATAACAGTCATTTGTCTCCACCTGTTTCTTGGTTCAATGAGATTCAGAAATCCCTTCTTAGTGAAGGGATTCTTTTCACTCCATTTACTTCCTTCCTAAGGAACTTATAGATGGAAGGGGAGCAAAATTGCTTAAGGAAATTAAAAATCAATGCAGGCAGTGCTGGAAGGGCAGAACAAGGCATTGTTCTCTGTGATGGCAAGAGATGTGATGGGAGCTTCTCTAATTACAGGTTGGGTTAGACCCCAGGTGTTGGAAATGAGGCATTTTCTCTAATACCAGGGTCAGGGTTGAGCTTTTAAATCCACTTCCAAGATCCTGGATGCTGTCTTCTGTTCAGTCAGTGTCCTCAGATTTCAAAGGAAGGACTGGCACCTTTGGAAGGGTTGCGGGTGGATTAACCTCCTGCAAAGTTTGAGCCACAAAAGCACCTCAAGGGCATAGGAATTTGGTAGTTGTGATACCCAGGCAGGAGGGGGCTTGGCAACATCAATCTGCAGCTCAACCCTTTCCTAATTCTTTTGTCTCCTGTTTTGTCATTGACCAGCTGTACAATGGGACCCTGAAGCGGGACGTGGAGAACCGGCGCTACAGCTCGTACAGCCAGATGGAGGGCTGGGGCAGCAAGCACTACAGCAAGGCTGTCTGCAGCCCCGCCAGGGCCGGCAGCGACTACTGCTTTGTGCAGAACATCAAGAGCAGCCGGAGTGAGCCTGACCTCTACTGCGAACCACCCCGGGGCACGCTGAGGAAGAGTCAAGTGGGGGGCCGGGCAGAGCACAAGGCAACCTTGAACCGCCAGAGCATCTACAGCAGCTGTAGCACCCAGCAAGGAACTACCAGGACAAGTAAAAAAATGCCAGCACGGGCCCTCTCCTGTCCCTCAAGCAACAAGCCTGATGTGGTCTACGCCCAGCCCATGATGAGCTGCAAGCAGGATGTGGTTTATGGACAGGCTCAGTCCAGCTCCAAGTAAGTCTGCTGCTGTTGGCTGAATCTGCTGTGGAGGTCTGTCCATCAGGGTTAGTCATCTGAGCTGCTTTATAGCCACTGGAGGTCTGCTCACTGGTGCATGTTGCACTTCATCGCATCCTGCGGTAGAGTCTAAAGTGGGTCAGATAACTCACACTCTTAAATGGCTTTTCTTTTCATGGGCTACGGAAGGAAGCCAATATGAGTGGCTCAGTGACTCTATCTCCACTGTAGCTATGTGGTGTTGGGCAAGGTGATCCCCCAGTCTCTGTAGTGGTGTTAGCTGACAGCTCCTCTGCAAGGTGAGGGTGGGGAGGTGAAGAGCAGAAAGCCTGGGGTGCAGTTCGGGCACCTCTTCTGGTGGTCAAACTGCTTTGGCTTGGCAGAAAACAGACTTAAAGAATCAACTGACTTTGAAGGAGTTGGTCCCTGAGGGTCTGACTTGGAGCAGAGCTGAGAACCTGCTGAGTGGTCACATTTACCCTTCAGTCTTTCCACCCAGGTCTGATTTCCCCAAAAAGGTCTGATTTGGGTTCCAGAAAAAATTGAGTCAGAAATTGAAATAAAGACTTTAATGGGAATAATTCCTTTACCTAGCCAGGAAAGAGGGGGAAAGGGAAGCTGTTTAATTCCTTCCTGTCCAAAGCATCCAACCCCATTGGGATTAGGAGTTATGCAAGGGTAGAGGATGGTCCTTCATGTCTCATTAGCATCAGGTCCCTTCTTGTAAATGTTGCCTACAATAACAGGGAATGTAAAACACACCCGTGAGCTCAGACACTCCCAAGCTGACCTATCTGTGCAACGTAGTAGAGCTCTCCCTAAAAAACCCCACAACCTAATGGGGTTTTACTGGTGTTACAGTGATTCTGATGCTGATTCAAAGCTGCCCTGACACTGATGGCTATGCTGCCTCTGGCTCTGGGGCACCAACCATATTCTGCCATAGTCTTGGAAGAGACTTGGTCTGCACAAACCAGAGTCTACCAACAACTGTGGTTTGTGTGTTTTGAACTGCAAAATCTTTCTGTTTGAGGTTGCAATGTTTAATTGGTCTGGAGGAGGGTCTACATCTTCTTGTGCTACTGTTGCTGCATCACTGTCACACACAGAGCCTGCTCTGCACCAACCTAGAAGTTACTGCAGCTCCTAGACAAGTGTGGCAGATGGTCACACAAATCCTAGAAATTCCAAAGCTCATTCCTGGTGGTCCCTGTTCCAAAAGAGAATTTATTTACACACTGTGACATAATGGTGAGGTTAATTAGCAGGGCTCATAGTCTTTGCCATAACTCACACCAAAAGCCCGAGATGGTCGAGCTGTTGACCCAAGGTATGATGTTGATATTGAGAAAGTCCCTCCCTCAGTCAGCAGTGTGAGCCAAATCATGCCCTTCTTCACATTCCAGATTTCTCTAATTCTCATCTCAGCCTCCCTCACTCTGTACTGAGGAGAAGTATGGCCCAGAGTGTGTATGACAATGTCACTTGCCCATTAACATGTTGCCATGAAACCTTAGCTTCCCATGTGCCCATTTCCTTGCAAAATTAGCCTCAGCACTGGTGTCATTGGTCTGGCTACTTTCACAAGCTTTGTAATGCCTCTGGAATTGGAAATAGAGGCATTACATAAACTGGATGTAATTTGGTCTAGGGAATTTCTGAGCAAAAACCATAGAAGTCCAGTGGGGGGGGATGGCAGAATGAATAAACATGGGACTCAGCTGGCTTCTGCTTAAGGAAAATACTGGTTTTGGAGAAGTTAGTCCCAGGCAGGCTCTCTCCAAAGCAAGCCCTGCTATGCAGTATGCAGTGCTCACGGTTGTAGACTTGGTTATCACTTTGGAAAGGTAATGGCCTTTTCTGAAGAGAAGGAGAGCTGCTGTTGTGAGAGGAATACTCTCCAGCACTGGATGCCCTTTGGTTAGGGAGTGGCTCCATTTATACACTTCTTCTGGCTTGGGGCATGGCTCATCTAGCAGAACTGGTTCTGATGTGGAAATGTTGGGCTTCAAGTCGTAGGCTCAGCTGGGGCTGTGTCCCCTGAGTAAATCTGATTTGGCTGGGGCACACCCCCCTGCTTCGTGTGAGACTCACTGCAGGATGGGTTCGAGGGCGGTTTGTATGAATGCTTCTGCTCTTGACCTGGAGGAGATGTGGTTGGCATCTGTCGTCCTTAAAGTTTTGGAAACAGACTAAAGAGTTGTCTGCTTTGAAAAAAATACTTATTTGGAAGGTCATTAGCCCCTGTAAAGTGTCTGGTTGGTCAAGGTTAGCCTCTGGGTATAGTGTGCTTTTGTGGGGAAGAGGCCTTCATATCTGGGTTCTCTTTGCTGTGTAGGACTGTTTCTGGTTGGAGGATTCTGCACTTGGAGAGCTCAGTCTTCATTTGGGAAGCCTGATCTTTGAGTAGAGAGAGTTTTGCTTGTAGGCATCCCATTATCAACCTCCACATGCAGGGGGAGGGCTCAGGTGGGTAATGGCTGCTGGTGGTTCCCTGTTTGGGTCTCTGTTCTTCCTATTCTAGTGGTTCTTCAAGTAGAGATTTTGCCTTTATAACAAGGATAATTTTGTGTTTGGTTTTCATGCTGCAGATCTCCTGTGTGGGTGGATACCTTGTCTGCAGGTTACCAAACTGTCTCTGTGAACAAGGGAAGGGCTAAATAGTTTCCAGGCTTTCAAAGGTGATCCAGTGGGGTGGTTTCCATTTCTGTGAGGGTGATTACAGCAGAACCTGGGATCTGATGGGTCTGTCTGTGATAACAAACTGCTCTGTGATACAGTGACTGTGGACAGTGCCAGTGATGGTTCAAGAGCAGTGCTTCTCAGGTGTCCTGTGCTATGGATCTGATCTCCATGGGTGGTATGAGAGAAAAAGGGGTCACTGGATGTTCTCAGGTAGTGAGAGTGGTGTGTAGAAATCAAAATACTGAGTATACAAGACTGCCAAACTATCTGTACTGAACAGTCCCTCTGTATTTAGTCACAAAGTTACTTAATTTTTGGAAATATTCTTGATTGTGTGATTGCGTCCATATTGATCTGGGTTTGGCTGCATAAAACACAGAAGACCTGTCTCTGATGATGTTTCCTCAGAGGAGTCCTTCCTCTTACAGAAGCAATTCTAGTTGATGAAAGCATCTTTCCTACAGCTGATGAGTAATTTAACACCTACATATTTTTGAGGAAAAATTATTCTATGATAAACTAAACCATGATGCAGGGTTTTACCCACCCCATAGTACTGGTTAAGGTGATGAAATCTGATTTTTGCATTGTTTCTTCACATCAGGAGGTTAAACAGTACTGACTTGCTTTGAGAAACCTTGTTCTGAAGTATATCTTCTCCTACCATCCTTGTCATCTCCCATGATCCTGCCTTAGTGAGCATCAAGGGACCTTTTTTTGTCCCTTTCTGATGTCCCTATAACCACTCAGGGGCTTAATGCTTTGTAAGCTTCATGACTTATTTGGAACAATATTTCCAAGCTCAGTATATCTGTTCTGGGATCAGAAGTTCATAGTTTGTTCTGGTGGCTTCTGCCCAACGGCAGCTCTCAATGAGCAGCATTCACATTTTGCCACCATACATCTCTCTGGAGAGAGTCCTTGTACGTTATGGAGCTGGAGGGAGTCTTCCTGGTGTCCAGGACTCTCTCTTCTTCCCAGAAAACTTCTCTTTTTTTGGGCTCTCATGACAGCCTGCTGATCTGCAGCCTCTCATCCTGGAAACAGTCAGCAACAATGTCTTCAGCAGCTGGTGAGGACTATGCATATTTGCCTGCTTTTAACTGTTTCTTCTTATGAGTGGCACTTGCAACATGCTCCAAGTGACAGTGTGTCACCTTGAGCTCGCCAGCTTTTAGCTGAAGAACATGTTGCTGTTTTCATCCAGGAAAAAAATTGCCACCTCCTCCTTGGTCATCAGGTAGTGGTAATGAGAGGCAGCACTAAAGGATGCGATCTTCAGTGCATCCTAGAAAACTTGGAGTCTTTGTGCCCCTCCATCTGGAATTTGAGGCACAAGAAAACTGTGGCTGCCACCAGCTGACATTGTATTAGTTCTAGTTGCAGATGTGTGGCACATTGTGCTTCAGATACCCCATGCACATGGGACTGACAGCCCAGGGCCAGGCTAGATCACGATATGTGGTGGTTGTGGCTCTGCAGTAGTCAACTAGTTGTGTGCGTATTATTTCTTTAGCAGATGCCTGCATCTGAGCTGGGTTCTCCCATTGCCCTTGCAGAGATGAAGTCAGTGGCCAAGGGAGTTGAAATCTGAGGTAGGTCAGTGAGTTACCCATGAACAAAGTCTGTGCCTCTTGGTTGACTTCAGAGGACACCCAGGTGTCTGAGCTGGAGACGTTACCGGGAGGCCAGACTAATCTCATCTGTTGTGAAGGATCCAGGGTATTCTCATTTGTGAAGATGAAGAGGCAAGCTGAGGTGTCTGCAGACATTCCCCAGCTTAAGGGTTGCTGATACAGATCAGGAGCCACTAATGGACACCTACAATATGCGTTGTCTTCCATAACACCACAAGTACCTTTGGCCTCATTTTGAGACATGGATGCATTTCCCTTTGGTGTTCTCTGTCTGTGAGAGAAAGAAACTAAAACACACTGTGAGAGGTCATGTGAAAGCCACTGTCTCTCATGGAACCTGGAAATATGTGGTATCTTGGTGTTACCCTGTTAAAGGCCCCGAATACCCTTGCTGGCTGCTATGGCAGAGGAAGTAAAGGCTGGGGCAACCCTTTGGATTTTTCATATGGTCATATTTGTGTATGGTGACTTGGCCCCAGCCAAGCTGCAGCAGCCTCTGTGAGCTGTGGCTAATGTTCAGGAGCAGGCGGTGTGTGTCTTGTAACCATTCATTCCTAGGCAGGAGTTCAGCCTCTCAGGAAATAATATACACGGTGAAACAAAAGTTATTGAGTCAGAAAAGGTACTGGGGGTGTTTTCTGATAGAACTCCCTCTCTTTGGGGAGAAATAAAGGTCATCAGTATCAAAACAGGGCTGTGCCACACAATGAAAACAGAATCAAGTACGATGACAGGCACCTTCAGTTTGGTTTGTTCTTATTTGGGATAAACTTCCTCTAAAAATGACTATTCCACAGTGCTGGTTCTTTGTGAGGTGAACTTGTCTGCACTGTGCATTGGCATCCAAAGCAATTGCTGTGGAGCTGTGCGTGATGCTTTCCTAGCAGGGTTCATATCATTATATATGGTGAAGATCCCCTTCTTCCTGACTGTCAATCTGTGCCCATCTTCCCTGGTATCTACCCACCAAGCAAAGTTTGAGGGGAAGCTCCAGCTGAGCTTTCAGTGACATCAAAACCTTCATGCCATGTCCTAGAGGCAGACACGGCTCGCTGGTGTGGAGCATGGCTATCAGGCTTGCACAAGTGTGTCTTGACTACAGAAGGCTTGGGTGTTCTAGACACCCTTTCGAGTGTCTCCACTCTGATTTTATTAATGGACCATGGAATTTGTTAGAGTTTTCTGTCTTCCTCCTCTCCTGGGACTCATACCCCTAATAATGAGGATGGAGATTTAGATGTGAGTAATGCAAACTGATCTGCTAATCCCAAGTGGATAAAAGGCATTAGTATCAGACGAGGGCACTGGCCTTTCCATGACACTGAACTCTTCAGTATTGGTTTCCCTTTTAGTCCTGAATCTGATCATCTCATTTGTCTCCTGTTGAATCATTTCTAATTGAGGTCTCTCCCTATTCTGATTGCTTCTTTCTTGTGGAAGAACAACCACCTTTAGAGCTCTTCCTAGCAGGCACATTGGCCCAGGTTGGAGATGGCCACAGTCCAAGAGTTTGTCTTGGAGCAGGCTTTGTTCTTGTAGTGTAGATTGGGTTAGGAGTATCCCTGACTGGTTGATGAACAATCTCCCATTAGCATGGGCTTTGCCAGGGTGGTTATATTCTCAGCTAAGAGAAACCACTGGTGCTTCTCAGGTGGCATAACTGCTCGCCTTTTGTGAACTTCTCCTGGTGCTAAGCCAGTAGGGGAAATAGAACCTTCCCCATCTTTTTCCACACAGAACTGGACCTGGATGCCTATCTTTTCCCCGTTGAAGGAGGGCTTGACCCTCTTAGGGTGTGGATGTGTAGAAAATTGCCTTCCTTGAGTAGCTGGACTAAGTAGACATCCTTCTTTCTCATAAAAGCGCACCTGATTTAGGGGTTTTTCCTCAAACTGGTAATAATAATTCACTGTGATTCCATGCATTGCATGGTCACTGACCTAGTATTTTATTAATGTGCTTCCCTCCCCACATTGCCAGCCCAGGACAGAAGTCTCAAAGGAGAAGTCCTTCTGGTGTTACTCATGCTGGATCCATCAGTGCCTCAGCAATACCATTTGTCTCAGAAGCATGAAAAAGTTTAAGAGAAAACCACAGTATCCTGGATTCAAACTAAAGATTTCTGAGCTTCCATAGTTTCTAGTTTAAACTTCATTTCTCCAATTTTGTGTTTCCTTGTTGCAAGTGTAATGGGACTTTCTTGCAGCTAAGTTTCGATAGAGATCCAAACATATGAAACATCCTATGATGAAGCGATGTTTTCTTGTTAGTGTAGAAATAAAAGTGGAATGAGGTTCATCTGATCTTAGACAGTGAATGCTTAAGGTCCGATCCAAGATTGTTGTTGATTGTCCCTATAAACCAACAAAGGCAGAGGTCTCTCCAGAGGGCAGGTCTTCCTGTCTTAGGAAAAATGTCTAAGACACAAAGGCAAGTTTTCTCTGGAAGCACCTATTTCTTTCTGTTCACCGCACAGGTGCTTAAATGAGTTATTTAAACTGGCTGCAACTTCATACCAGTGAGAGCAGAAGAGACAAAAGAGTCTTTCACGTTGTCTTCTTGTGTCACAGCATCGTTGCCAGCTTTTGCTATTTGTATGAAATTTGCTATAGAATTGGGGATACTGCTCATGCTCTGTGGAGGAGAACCTGTGGATGATTAAGAACAAAATTTTGTAGCTTATTGTAAGCTGCTAGTAGTGGTGACCACACCTGGGGATCCTTTCTACACCTTTATTATTAACATTTCTTTGGCACAAGCAAAACGAGTCTGATATCCCATGCCTGGAAGAAGCCACTTCCCTGCAGTAATATTTAATACCTCAAATGCAATAGGTTCATTTAAAGAACTTAATAAAAACCCCTCTTTTGTTAATCTATCAGACTGCACAAAGATGAGCAGCCTCTCTAAAGGGCCACGTGTGTGCCATGGGGCAAGGGCTTGTATGTGAATGAATGTGGTTCAGGCAGGAACCGACCTCCCTGAGCTCCGGGTAAAACTCCTCATCAGCTGTAAATGGATCCTGAACAGGGAGTAACATCAGTCCAGCACAATGATGACTCGTTGTCCTAGCAAAGCCCCCACACTCTTTGACTGGATTCACTGTTAACAAAGAATTTCCCATTTGTATTCAATCACTGTTGAAACAGAAATAACCGAACAGGAGTTTGGGGTTTGACTCTTCTCAATCCTGAACTTTGAGTGGTCACTTAGTCTGCAAATTCATGCAGATACTGCTGCCATGATCGAAGATCCTGCTGCAGCCAGCTGCTGGTCTAAGGTGCAGGGATGCTGAGAAGAGGTGGAAACTTCTATTATACTGAATGATATAATGGGAAACACAGACAAGTTTTGCAGTTCAGAGCCCCTTCATCAGTCTGAAAGTTTATACCCTTTCCTAATTTTATATGCTTAAAACATCAGAGATGATGCTAAATAAGCATAAGCCGAGGAGAGCAGGACCTTCATATTTCTAAAGAATGGGACAAAGGTGTTTGTGTTTTTCCCAAGGTTTCAGTCCTGCTCCAAGCCAGAGGTTTTCATATCCTTCCTCTGGAGTCTGTAGGCACATTCTTTACCTATAACAAGGGATGATGACAGCGGCCAATGTTTATGAAGAGCTTGGAGACTACCAGTGTAAACATACCCTGGGAGCAGGATGTCTCAGTGCTATTATTAGTATTTCATAAACTCAATATTTGCCATCCCATCACTCCAGACATGCCTGTCACCTTTTCCTGAGGGATCTACTCTTGCCTCCTAAGACCACCAACTGCTCTCACATTTTTGCTTCCACCACATCTCACATCAAAGGATCACATGCTGTGGGAAAAGCATCTGCCTACTTTAGATTGTCCTAATAACCTGACAGATGGTTTCCTGTCTGCTGCTTCTTTTACTTGAGGAACAGTGAATACTGGTTCTCTGTTCATTAAACCTTCCACTTGAGACATGATTAGACATCCAGCACCTCATCTAACCTTTTACTTTCTGTCTCCTTTGTTTCTGTTTTCTTAGTGTCCTCCACTGTATATTTTCCACTTTTATCATCTCTCTTGGGATGCAGAAATGCACTAGGGCTGCACCATGTGGTTTATGCAGCTATGTGAAAATATTCTGCATTTTGTAATTGATTCCTTCCTAATAAATCCCAGTACTGACATAGCCTGTTTGGCTGAGCACCCAACTAATGCTTTATTTCTCTTTAACACAGAATATGCGGCGATGAGATAGACGGTGGTACAATGACCATCCAAAAAGCCATACAACTTCTGTGCTCATCTGATGACAAATACCAGGCCATGGGTGCTTACTACCTCCAGCACACCTGCTTCCAGGATGAGTCTGCCAAGCAAGAGGTGAGTGAACACCTTCAGAGCTCTCTGTCACATGAGATGGATGAAGATGGTTTTCCTAAGAATCAAAGATCCCCAGGTCCCCTTGATTTTTATAATGGAGCCTTATACCTCATGAGTCACACTCAGCAATTAAGTAATTTTTTTCAACTATTGGTGGCCACTTTTTCCTAACTACTGTCAGTCAGGATTTTAAGGCAGGGGAATAGTTGTCAGGCAGCAGAGGACACTGCGTACACACTGTCACCATAATCTTCTGTGACACAGATTGATGCATTTTGGCAACAGGAGCAGCCACACAGATGCAGTGTCCTCTTCTGGATGCAGCTGCATCTGGTTCCACATGAATTTTTACTATCTCAGAGCTGTAGCGTCAGTCACACAGAATTGTCCTAAATCCCATGGTGATCTTCATTGTGCCTTTCTCAATGGCATTTCAACCATTTTCAGCCATCTGAACCATGGGTTAATTAGCAATCATGTACAAAGATCAAAAAGAAGTCATTCTTTTAGTGCAGCTCATTTTAATTATGCTCTTACTCTCTGATTACTGAATCTATACCAACACGCACCGTAGGAGGCAGACTCAAGGATGGATCCGCTGCAGCAAGACTGTCACAAAGCTTTATGCCCACCCTGGTGTGTTTGCAGTCATGCAAACATGGGTTTGCATCAAGATGTCAGCCCTTTAGTAGCTTTCCATTTCCTGGCATAGCAGGGGATCTGGATATGCCGGCGCAGTGCAGGGATGTACCTTTGTGCCCTTGCTGCAGCTGAACCCAGTGCAGGTACCCCAGCCCACGTTACAGTTGCTAATTGTGGGGTGGCCACACCCTTCGTTACCGTTGAAAACACTCTCTGAGCAGTGGCCTGTCCCATCACTTCCCAGAAGGATGTGTCGGAGCAGGAATGTGAGTCATCTGAGTGCATACTTGTTTTCTTTCCTTTCTGAAAGGTGCTCATTTATTTTCCATTGTCAGCAAATCTCCAGCCCATGCATTGGTCTGTGCCAGGAGGGGCTCCATGTAGGATCATGGCCCCAGGACACCTGGTACAGAGTACATCCTACAGCAGGAACTCTCAACCTTTTAGAGAGCTCAGCTGGAGGAATTTGCCTTCAAACCTCCCTGGAATGTGTGTGGTGTCCTGCAGGTCAGGGTTTGCACCCCTTTCTGATGCTGGCCCTGTTGAGTGCTGGAGTACGACCCAGTGCTGCTTCTGGCTGACCCTGAGGGTGTTTACGCTGTACCATGACCATCCTTCTAAGCTCAGCCTGTGATTTCAGGATGCAGATAAATTACCACATCATGTCATTATATTGCTATAAATGGCCTCTACAGATAGATGGAGCAACATTTTCACCTGATGCAAACTGATGGAGGCAGGAGAAAGGCTGTGGGTGCAAGAGCATTTACATCAGCTCAGAATTCGGTCCACAGCCATTACTCATAGACATCCACTTCTAGAGTTTAAGCTCCAACCTCAAGGCCAGCACCTTTGTGCTCATGACCTATGACCTGAACCAGACATACCATCCTCAGGCTGTAGCCATCTTTTACTGCCAGATCTGCTTTTACAGGTCCCCTGAGTATGTGCCACGCTGACTCCTTGTATTGCCATAACAGTTCTAGTTGTCCCTGTCCCAGCGCTGCTCCGCACACCATGCTAATGGCTGGATGTCTTTCTTGGTACAGGTCTATCGGCTGGGGGGAATCGCCAAGCTGGTCGAGCTGCTCCGCAGCACGAACCAGAATGTACAACGGGCAGCAGCTGGAGCCCTCCGAAATTTGGTCTTCAAGAACCCAACCAACAAGATAGAAACTCGGCGTCAGAATGGGATAAGGGAGTGTGTGAGCCTCCTACGGAGGACGGGGAACACTGAAATTCAGAAACAGCTGACAGGTACACAGCAGCCTGCCCAGCCTTCAGCAAGGACCAGGCTCCTGTCTGTCTGTGGTCCGTGTTGCTCCCTCACGGAAAGGCCCAGTAGCCATGGTGCTGCCATAACACAAAGATGATGTTTCATGGTCCTGTTGCACCAAAAGTCAACATGAAACAGAAGGCAGAGGAGATCTTTGCCCTTCAATGTCCCATAAGGGTTCCTCACATCATAAGTGCCATTGAGGAAGCATCTGCCCCAGGTTTCCCCCCACAGCTGTGGTCACTCTGCCATTCCCATGCCTTCCTGCACCCCTGTCCCCCATGCTGTTCCCAGGGAAGGCTTTGGCCTTTGGGATTGGGAGTGCTGGCAGTCCCAGTATGGTTGGGCAGGTTATCTTATTGGTGTCTTACCCTTTTCCTGAAGGATTGACTTGAGTTTGGTTGATACAGGTCACTCTCGACCGCTACTGAGGTCTTGTGTGCAAGCCTTTATGAGATCCCGGGTGAGATGTCTTCCCTCTGCAACATAATGGCAATAAACACCAATTTTGGGAGGAGGGAGGATGCTTAGATGCCCACCTCTACATGACGTCATGGTCCTAGTTTTCATTCTGCCTGTGTCTCATAAGGAGGGATGGAGACTAGGATTTAGGGCAGCCTCTTCACCCTTAGTTCAAAGAAAGACTTCGTTGCTGGAATTCACTCTGACCTATAGCAAGTTTCTAATGCATGGTGACTATCTGTTTGAGTTTGTCTCTTGCCTACCTCCTAGGACTGCTCTGGAACCTCTCCTCCACCGATGAATTAAAAGAAGAGTTGATACAGGAGGCCCTCCCCGTCTTGACAGACTGTGTTATCATCCCTTTCTCTGGCTGGTCTGATGGCAGCTGCAATAGGACAAGAGAAATTATTGACCCAGAAGTATTCTTCAATGCCACAGGGTGTTTGAGGTGAGTCATCCAGCAGGGACTTACTGTAGCTTGTGTCTGTTGACAAAACTGAACCTGTCTAAAGCTTCTAACAATAAGCTAAAGACACACTCACTGTGATTATATCAATAAAACATTCTCCTTGAGAAAGTTTCTTGACCAAGAGAAGGTGCAGAAAAAATTACATGTAAAATATTTTTCTTAGTATCTTTTTGTTGTTCTTCTTCTTCTTCTTAAGTCTCTGCTCAGAAAAATACAAGTTGCTTTGTCATGAGAGAGCTGCCCTAATGAAACCTGAGTGTTCAGCTCAGACCAGGAGACTTGACACATTTTACCCTCAGATTTTTGAGGCTTCCAGAGAAAATTTTGGTTGCTAGAAAACAAACTGGTTTGGGTTTTCAGTGACAAAAAAGACACAATTCTCTATGTGTGGAAAACAAGTTTGGGTTTTTCCCACTGATTTTAATAACTGGTTTGGTATGGAGCAGTCCCATTGCCCTGGACTTTTCCTGGCTCGTTTCATCAGGTCAGTCACCTACAAAACAGGAGGTGCAGATTGAGCCCAGAGTAGTTTATTTTTTTTCACGGGAAAGCCAGAGCCCTTTTGTAGAGGATCTTCGCCCTGACTTGCTGTTTCTCCTACCATCCTCCTCCACTTGCATGTGAGCTCCTCGTCTCACTGGGAACAAGAGGGGAAAAAAAAAAAATTACCGTGTATAATTAGGTACTTTGATCAACTGAAGCTCTCCCCGAGGGAGCGCAGCACCGGCCACACCCTTACCAGACATGCAGCTGGTAGGTGCTGGACCTGCTTATGAAACAAAATGGGTGAATACAGCAGGGGCCTTCTGAGACATGATACTATCATCTTCTGTGGCTGGGAACCCTGTCTGAAAGATAGCAAGTGCTGCTCCCTTCCCTGTTTTGGAAGACACCTTCCCCATGCAGTTGCACGGTGAGATATGTGGGGTACGTTGCATATAAGGTGCTCAACTTTTAAGACCATCTCAACCTACAGATGCCATAAAAAAATCCCATTAAAATGAGAGAAGGAGTCTGGTGATAGCTGGTAAAAGACGCTCTCGGTGGAGTTTGACTCAGGGCAGACTCTGTCTCATGAGACATCGCTGGCAGAAATACCCAACGCCCCCAGTGAAGACTGCCAGATGCAGGCCAGTGAGGGAGCTTAAAAACCTGGGGGAAGCAGGACTGGGGAGCAAGCTGAGTAAGGAAAGCAAGGTGGTTGGGTCTGGAGCCCCTGCTCTGAGAAGTGAGCCAGGATTGCTCTGACTCACTGCCCTGCCACATCATAACGCAGAGATGAGAACAGCCCTGGGTTGGCCCTGGGCTCAAGCCATTGCTGCTCAAGCATTTCTGGATTGCAGATGAATTCATGTTAATGAGGAGGCTGCAAATCACAGTGAACATCAAATCCAGTTCTGGAACGCCTGGAGTGAATATCTCACAACGACTGCCAACATTTCTTTATTTTTCATTTGCAAGCTATAAGACAATAAAACAGGGAAGAAAAATACAAAACAACAAAAAACCACTTCCTCTTACTGGCAAAACTCCCCTGTCCTGGCAGCAACCAGTGCTCAAGAATACATCATGGCATTAGGAACTGGTCAATCCCTCTGATCAGAGCAGTTGCTGCTCTTCAGCCCCTCTGCCCCCATTTCCCACACAAATATTGCTGTTGACCCTGCATAGCTCCACATTTACAGCCACAAGCACCTTCCTGATTTCCACAGTGATCCCAGAGGGTCTTTATTCAGTCTTCTCTTTGGAAACACCTCCAAGGAGGTGATGAGCCTGTGTAATGGGAGTGGAATGTCTCCTTTCTGAGGAAAGACTGAAGGAGCTGGGTCTATTGAGCTTGGGAAAGAGGAGACTGAGGGGTGACCTCATTCATGTTTATAAACATGTAAAGGGCGAGTGTCAGGAGGATGGAGCCAGGCTCTGCTCACTGACATCCAAGGGTAGGACAAGGGGCAAGGGGTGCAAGGTTTCTATGGGAGGTTCCATAGAAACATCAGGAGAAACTTCTTCACAGTGAGGGTGACAGAACTGGAACAGGCTGCCCAGAAGGGTTGTGGAGTCTCCTCTGGAGACATTCAAACCTCACCGGGACACGTTCCTGTGGGGCCTGACCTAGGGGATCCTGCTCTGGCAGGAGGATTGGACTAGATGATCTTTTGAGGTCCCTTCCACCCCCTAACATTAAAAAACAAAGAAAGAAAAAAATCCACGCGTAGCGCTGGTGGTTACTCTTACTGGCAGGATGTCTTCTATGTAGGGCTCCTTAACAGGTCATTTTCCTAGATGAAATCAATCCTAAAGAGCAGCAGGGGAGCTGTGAACCAGTGCAGTCCTACAAAAGGCCTCCAAAATGAGAGCTGTACACCAACCTTGCTGCATCTCCAAAAATATCCTTAAATGCATTTACAGCATAGCTAGAACAGAGGCTGTAGACATTAACAAATGAACCCAACTAATGCCCTCTCCTCCTTCTCTCCTGACATCTTCTGTGATGGCTTTCTACAGAAACCTGAGTTCTGCAGACATGGGGCGCCAGACCATGAGGAATTACCCTGGCTTGATCGATTCAGTCATGACTTACGCCCAGAACTGTGTGGCTTCTAACCGACCTGATGATAAGGTACCAGATGCTCACTCTGAGCCGTTTGCTGGTGTTCTGCCCCATAGTTAATAATTGCAACTTTGGGAAAATTGGGCTCAAAAGCCATTTTGAATGAACACAAGAGGGTACTGGACATTTTGTGGCTGCTTTTGCGCTTCCAAACTCCGCTGAGATCTGTTGGAGGATTGCAAGTCCTCTGTGCTCTGAGCCTGAAGTAGAGGTGGGTTTTACAATTTCCTTTTACCAAGCACAGAGACACAGCAAAATATTTTGGCTTCTGAGCCCACAATATACTTTTCTTTCTTCGGGTCCCACCTTGGGATCCTCACAGTGTCCTTACTGCCATCTCTTGCTCTTTTCACCACCACATCTCTTCATCCAGCAGGACTTGAGCATGTAAGTCCCAGACTGGCACCACATTCAGCAAGTGGCCAGGAGATGGGATCTTTCTGCCAGTCCCCTGACCATGACTCTGGTAGCTATGTGCAAATGCACCTACCTTGGACAAACTGCTGTTTATAGCCACATTTTCAGGAGTTCAACATCTGTGATGCCAACCAGATGCCCTAAAGTCCTCAATGCCCAGCAGAGTACCAGAATTATTTAAAATGAGCACAGGACTGAGCAAATCCTCTTTCAGGGACAGCTTGTGCAAGAAGGTTGTAGTTTCAGCAGCTCATACTGAACATGGCTCTTCGGAAGTGTAACCACGTGTTTTGGTGTTGGTTACAGCTATCAAGGGGAAATTCTGCCTTGCTCGTTACACTGGGCACGCTGACATCCAGGTAAAGGAGGCTTAAAAGCCTGTTCTTGGTAAAAAGTGTCCCCT
Source organism: Megaceryle torquata (assembly GCA_024611175.1). Lineage (NCBI taxonomy): Eukaryota > Metazoa > Chordata > Aves > Coraciiformes > Cerylidae > Megaceryle > Megaceryle torquata. The sequence continues at coordinate 17,552 of JANIJG010012475.1, forward strand.
GATCTGTAGCTGTGACTTGGATAAAGTCACTGAAAGTTGACTATGGCAAGAGAAAGACTTTCAAGGTTTGGCATTCTGTGGAGGGCAGTTTGATATAACCACCCTCTGCACTCTTCCCTCCTGTTCATCAATTTGTCCGTGGCAGTGGAACCTAACAATGTTCACTGAGTCCGTGAGCTCCCTGAGGTCCACAATGTAGCATTTGGGCTATGTGGCCTTCACTCATGTCTCCTCTACTTCCTTCTTCCTTCCCATCCACTTCTACCTTAACCAGGGTCTGAAGCTCATGCAGAATAACTGCTGAACAAGCTGATTATGGCATGAGATGTCCTCTCTTTAACTATAGCAGGTGCTGCTTCCTATTTTTCTGCCTAATGTGATGCTTGCATTTTTTTTTCTGGGGGTGATTTCAGTCTGTGGAGAATTGCATCTGCATCCTGCACAATCTCTCCTACCGCTTGGACGCCGAAGTTCCCAACAAATACACCCAGCTCAACCACATGGCCCGGAGCGTTTATATGGACAAAACTCTCACAGGCTGTTTCAACAGCAGGAGTGGGAAAATGGAGGTAAGATATGCCACAAAGAGCTTGGAAATGGGATATTCAGCCCTAGGCTGGGGCTACAAGTGAAGAGCAGGATCTGTGCTTCCAGTTTCTCATCTCTTTGTAGAATGATGAGTATGGTGTCCCCCTTCCTGAGGAGGATTTTAAACCCAAGGGACCCAGCTGGCTCTACCACTCCGATGCCATCCGCACATACCTGTCCCTGATGGATCAGAGCAAGAAGGATGCCACCCTGGAAGCCTGTGCTGGAGCTCTGCAGAACCTTACTGCAAGCCGAGGGCTGGTAGGTTCTCCTCTCTCTTCCACCAAATGTGTCAGCACTTCACAGTAATCAGAAAGAAAAATTCCCTCCTCAAACCTCAGGGCACTATTGCAGGTCTTCCCTATTTATTTCCCCATTTATTAATGGCAAAAATAGGGTCTGATGGTGGGGATAATAAGCATCCCAAGGGTCTATCCCAGACCCATATACTGAGTTTCCAGGTTTTCCCAGTAGGTTGGTCATATTACCAGGTAGTAGGGTCTAGAGAACAAGTCTTATGAGGAATGGCTGAGAAAACTGGATTTATTTAGGCTGAAGAAAAAGAGACTGAGGGGAGATCTTATTGCTCTCCAAAACTACCTGAAAGGAGGTTGTAGAGAGGTTGGTGCTGGTCTCTTATCTCAGGTAACGAGTGATAAGACAAGAAAAAGTGGTCTTGAGTTGCACCAGGTGATGTTTAGGTTGGATGTTAGAAAGAATTATTTTCATCAAAAGGGTTGTCAAGCCCTGGAATAGTCTGCCCAGGGCAATGATTGAATCACCATAGCTGTCTGTGTTTAAAAGTCGTGTAGATGTCGTGCTGAGGGGCATGGTTTAGCAGTGGACACGCAGAGTAGGGTTAACAGTTGGACTTGATGACCTTGAAGGTCTTTCCCAATCTAGATGATTCTATGATTCTAGTGGCACCCTCCCCCCCCTTCTCCCAGAGAACACCAGTGAGGATGTGCCCAGATGTGCACATGTGGACAGATGCCATTACAGGAGGGAGAAGGGCTGTGCATGCGCCACCGCCTGTGTGTGTTCTTGAAGTGGGAGGTGGCTCTAATAACAGGGTGGGTTGTGCTATGGATTGTGGCCTGTCCTCACATCAGAGCTGCTTGTCAAATAGCTCTGACAGATGTCCTAACCCGTAGGTATGGCAGCGTGGAGCTGACACAGGCTGCATGACACCGTGGGTATTGCAGGAGCAGGGGCATGGCGAGGGCCACGTCACGACAGTAGCTCTGCTGTGCCCAGTGTCACTACAGTGGGCATGTCCTCGCAGGCTGCATTCACGTGGACAAACCTCGACTTGTCTGTTTGTGTTGAACTTCATCAATTCCAATTTAAATAAGATGGCTGGGGAGATAAAAGGATAATGATTTCATACGTAGGAGAGGCATGTCACGTGTGCCAAGTGTTCCACCCCGAAACACGGAGTGACTCATGAAAGGAGCCTTCGTTGCTGGGACAGCACTAACATGCCAACGCTGGTCTCCTGGGAGTTTTCCTTACAAATCCTTCAGTGTGAAATGCTTTGGGAACACTTCTTTTTTCCCCTCAATTTAACTAAGTAGTGCCACTAAGAACAAGGTGGAGAGAGGCTGTCACAGTGTGGGTAGAGCTGGTCAGAGAAATGGGGCTGGAGCCAAGTGCTCCATGGAAATGAAAAGCTTTTCAGCAGCCAGCTTCATTATGCAAGAATGTCTTCTGGGCAAACAAACAAACAAACAAACAGCTCAGTGTGGAAGGAACTTATTTCAGCCTTCTGGAACAGAATGGTTGGAATTTGCCTGGATGTGTCCAAGTGGCTTCTGCTTTCAAGGGTCTTATTCTAGCTCAGAGCTGGAGTTGGGGTTTGCTGGTTTGCTGTCACCTGAAGGAAAGAGAAACTGTGGACAAGCTTACAAAGCTTGATGCAGTCCTTTAGCTTATGGGATGGCTCCAAATTTCTTCTTAAACATCTTCTTTACAGTCCGCTGGAAGAGGGTTGGCTTCCACCTGTTCCCTCCATTCCCATGTCATTGTTGTTGCACATGTGTAACTGGTGGTGCAACAATCTCCAGCAGCCTTTCTGATGGGTTAGTAGCTGAGAAGTTCACTTTAAACTCAATAAGAGGGCAATTTATTAAGGGTATGTGCTTCAACATCCATGAACCCTCCTCTGCATTGGCTATGCTCTGGGATCTTCTAGATTTACATAAGCAAGCATGAGATCAGGATCCAAAATGAGTAAGTTTGGTCTTCAGATTGTTTTTTGAAGGTATCCATCAGCTGTTTGTGTTCCACCACAACTTATCACTTGGCATGGCAGGGAGCTGCAAGGGTGTTGTGAAGGGCAAGGGCAACATGGGTATGAATGTAAAATTTCTCCAGCTTTTGGGAATATCTATTTGGTGAGCAACTGTCCCCACTCAGGCTCCAGAAGGAGGACAGAAGTACCAGTCGTGTCACAGAAGATGAAAGGCTGACCATGCAAATATCTGTGGAGAAGAGGGGGAAATGGCAGAGTAAGTGGGATTCTGGTAGCAGAAGAAGGCATTATGTAGATGCTGGTTCCATAGTTGTAGCCCTGTTTGTCTGGCCCCATACATCATTCCAGTTGTGTTCTCCAAGCATTAGAAGTCACGAGACATCTCTATCCTGTCTCCTAGATGTCCAATGCAATGAGTCAATTGATTGGCTTGAAGGAAAAAGGTTTGCCTCGCATAGCACGGCTCCTCCAGTCTAACAGCTCTGAAGTTGTCCGGTCTGGGGCTTCTTTGCTGAGCAACATGTCCCGGCATCCTGTTCTCCACAAAACCATGGGTAAGTAATTTCCACCACAGCGGATTCCAGAACAATGTCTAGTTTATAACTCTAATATCTGCCCATCTCACTTTGTGTAAAACCCACAACAGGACTTAACCAAGCTCCAAAATTGGGCAAAGCAGTGTCATTTGTTCTGGCCAAAAGGACAATTGCAGGTTTAATGAACAAAATGTGTCCTATCTCAACATCTCTACAAGCCTGTAGTGTGTTTTATAGACAAATCTACAGGATTGCGAGGATGATAATGTCTTGGGAACTCAGCTGGACTTGACTACCCATGACCAATATCATTGCGCTCCCAGAAGCCTGCAGCACTTGTTTTGTCTCTGAAAACCAAGCAGTGACTATTATGCCACTACTGTGTAACATCATCAGTGCCTCCTTCCAGAGATAACACGGCAGTCTTGCATTGAATCGTGCTAACACAACTAGTATCATTCACTTGTGTTACTTTTTATTTAAACGTTAATTGGAACATTCCACCTCTTTAGCTCACCAGGTGCTCCCAGATGTATCACGTCTCCTGTCATTCCAGTCTGGAAATACCAACAGCTATGGAGAGATCATGACATCAGCTTGTTACACACTGAGGAACCTCATCATGTCCAACCCACACTTGGGAAAGTCTTACTTGACAAGCAACATGCTAAATAATGTAGTAAGCCTGTGCCGAAATGGGTGAGTTTGGGGCAGAAGACATGGAGAGGGTCATGTGTAGACTTTTTTGAGCCCACACGCTTTGTGCAAAACCAAATTAACCCCAGAGCCTTCCCAACACCCTTCAGAGACACAGTAAAGTGTTATTCTTTCACCTGTGCTTATATACCAAGAGCCAAAAAATTTAAGCATGTTGGTAGACAGAAATCCTCAGTGCTGGTTTCTTGGAAACAGGCAGGAGCCATCCAGGGTGAGCTTTGTAAAGGGCCCTCAGGACATTTGCTGGCTGAATATTAAGAAATTCTAAAAAGAACTGAAGCAACATCTTACACTCTTTTAAATCTTCCAGCCCTCAAAACGGGATGTCAGTACACAGCCTGACTCCCCAGATCCTGGGCTTCCCACTCACTGCCTCCTGCAAACCTTATGTGAAGGTCAGGTCTGAGATTCAAGCAGCACCATTATACTGGGATTGTGCTCAGCTTTAACATTTGGAGTTCATCTTTCTGTAGAAATGTCCATCTCAAGTGGCAAAGATGGAGCTGTGATGATACATATACACACATTACTCTAAGTATCTCTCCTGGTCTACACACGTGTACTTTACAACAACTGAGCCATTTCAACATATTTTCCCACTTCTTTTGGGACTTGGTTTGAGTTTTTGTGGTAGTAATTCTGTCCTGCTTGTTCTCCGTGCTCCCTACAGCCCTGTGCAGAAGTTGTCAATTGTTGCCTGTGTTCATTTCTGGCCAAACTGGTGTTTAAACTTACATGATCTTTGACTGTGTCCTTCCTTTCATCCCTCCTACTTTCATCTCTCCTACTGTTTGTCTTTGTTTTAAAATACCTTCTACAAGTAACCTATTGGTTTTTGTTGGAAAAAGACGTTCTTCTGCATCATCTTTGATAAACCACATAAAATCTACCACTTGTGGCAGCAGAGAGACTCTCAATCATTAGAAGTCACCTCCTTGTTTAGTCAGCCAACAAACCTGGTCAGTCTGACACTTTTATATACTACCACTTTACAACAAGCCAAATTAATGCAAAACCCAATGCTTTTCTAAGTCCTCATTGTTTTGAATGGTACTTACTTCTGCCTAAAGTCCCGCTTTGGATCTCTCAGACCAGTTGTCAGCTAATTTACTACTTCAGCAAAGTGTTGCCCAACTGGGGCTGTGCTTACGTTAATTGCCTTGACTGCTCTGTGTGATGAGCTTTGTTTGCAGTGACTCACTACACTGCAAGGAGTTACTAAACTCTGGAGATGTCTTCAGCATGTTCCTCCTGTCTGTGTTACAAATTCCTTCTGAGAAACTCCACAGTTCTTACAATGTCCAAGGGTTGAATTGTTCCTTTTCCTCCATTATTCATTTCTGTCCCCCAAAATTTTTATACTGTTTGATACTTATGAAAAAATGACAATAATTTACACCCAGGACTAACCTTACACATTCAAGCCACATCATTTCAGGCTGTTCCCATAGAGCAGATGTGAAAGAGATGTCCCCTCTAGTGAACTGGACACCTGATAGTTCACAACTTACATAATTTTTCCCACTTTCCTCTGGAGCCTGTGAAGATAAACAAGATATTTTAGGGTGGGATTTGTCCAGTCCTACATCAGATAGTCTCACCTGCTCTCTAATGGTAATAACTAGATCCAACACCTCTACTGGGGGCTGTTGCCCAGGTTGGATGCAGACCCCATGATTCCCACACTGATATTGAATGTGGTGAGTCCCATGCTATCAACTTCCTCCTTCCCAGCACCACAGACAACAGAAATAGGGAACAAAGGAGGTCTCAGTCATGACCAGATCACCACGGACAACACTGTACCATGTTGCACCTTGTTAGCATTTTGCAGAGTTTTCTCTGTTAATCTGCCTCAGTTTCCCTGTGAACACCCTTCCCCCACCTCCAGCACTGGTGTTGGTTTGGTTGGTGGGGCTGCACAATGCATCCCTGGCACGTGGTTCTTCTGCCACCCAACAAATCTTTACCTGTATCTGAACTGGTCTCTCATTGCATTTGAAGCTGTAAGTCATTAGTTTAACATGCTCAAACAATCTCATATTCATTGTTTAGAAAGAGTGTCCAGGCTACAGACAAGTAAGTTATGGAACTTTTCCTCTCCCATGTTCTTCTCAGAGTTCCACCAGCATTCCTCAAAGCCGAAGTTTCTTCTTCTTGATGTTCCTTGTAGCTGTATTCTGAGTGAAAGGCATAACCAGTTCATCAGTTTATCTGATAGCTGTGGGTTTTCTCCTTCCTGGAGCATCCCAATTAAATAATTCTCTCCATCTCCTGCATATATCTTCATCTATGACATGGGCTTCACGGTGATGATGGTGTTTATTCACTGTTATTTTTAATCCAGGTTGACAAAATAGTGAATATTACCTTCTTTTATTTTTTTGTTGGTGTTTCTGAAAATCAAGCTACAGCCATTGATTTATAGTGATGTCAGGTGTCCTTTTAATCTTTATTCTCCAACTATCTGAAAAATATTATTCTGCTCATTTTCAAGTGACATTATTTCACTAATAAAAATATTTTATTCTTAATACTTCTACTGGCTGCACTTAAAGCTTTTCTTCAACATTTCTTTCTGTACTTCAGAGCATCAGATTTGCAGTTCATCTCAATCCCTTTATCGCTGATTTGTTTCAGTTTCTCTTTGTTCATTCACTTTTCACATCTTTTCTATTGTACAATTTAATTCTGCAGTTTATTTCTACCATAACATTTTACCAAAATTGATTTTTTAAGATATCCAGGTCTTTCCTTGGTTCTCTTCTGTGGAAGAGAGTTGTTCTCATCTACACATTTCCTGTTTCTTCCAAAGACTGCACCTTGACATCAATTTTATAAGCTTAATGGCATCCTGAAGAAATCCTTTCACAGGAAATCCTTGTCATATGCTGTGACATACGTAAGGTTCTTGATATTTTTGTCCTTAAAGGAAACATTCTTTTCCCCCATTAGTTGATATGCACATACAACATCATTGTCTTTTTTACTGCCTTCCTGCTTCTCCCGGCTCCACCATCTCCTTCTGACTTGGTTCTAGTTCGTATTTTGAGTCAATAGTTCGACTTTGTTGCTTTTCCACAGATTTTCATGAATAATTCATGAAATTCAGATCCTTGATATTCAGCTCTGTGTTATACATTGTTACAGTCACACACTATTCCCAGCACTTTTTAGGACACACTACTTTATTTATTGAAGTTATCACCACAGCTCCGTCAGTTTATCCTTAATTGTTTTATTCCTAAATAGTAGCATTAGATGCTGTATGAGACAGAGCCACTATCGATCCTTCAAACTAAGAGTGGAGAAATTCTTTTGTCTGAATTTGTCAATTGCTCAGATACCCCATGCTGGTAATTTTGCTTTGAAAAGAAAAAAAAAAAATCTTTTGAGGTGTGCTCTGAAGACATAATGGCAAAACGTATGTATCAGAGGCAAACTAACAAAAAATAAAATAAAAAATTACTCTAACTTCGAAAGAGAGAAACAAAGTGAAACGGCATACCCTCGAAAGAGAGTGCCCAGGACTCGGACTGATCATCTGATCATAAATATCTTTAGGTTTATGTTTTTTTAATGGCTTTTCAGCCACAAAGAATATTTCAGCCACCAAATATTTATTTTTAAATGTAGCCATTCTTGTGACAGGGCATAGGATGGTTATAACCAGAGAAGAGATTTTTCAGTAATACCTTATTCTTCTGCACCAAAACATCGCTCAAGAATTTCTGATTGTCTGCAGCTCGTCCATTCCTCCTCCATGCCATACCAATGGGTATGAGCTGCAAGAGGCCCTTTGGAGTTTATACCAAGTTAAACTTACTAATTTCTTTGGAAATAAAAACCTGCTCTGTGTGTTAGAGAAATGCCCCAAAACGTACCAAACGTGGTTACATTTCTGTCCTTTCACACTCAGAGTACAGTCTTTACGGGTTCTAGGTTCCTGATGACCACTGTCAGTCCTATTCCTCACAGTCTGATGAGGACTATTTTGAAGACAGTGTTTTGTGAAGCTGTACCATACAGGGAGGGTCCTGAGTCTGGTCTTGTACCTTTCCATCACCCTAGCTGAGACAGGCCGGAGCTGTTGCACTAAACCCAAATCAGGAGTCTCCCGCAGGCAGGACGAGGTCCAGATCAGGAGCAGCGATAAGAACCCAGAAAGGTTTATATCTAGGTTGTTGGATGAAATGTTCCAAAATTATAAAAGGTACTGCTATGACTCACGGTTTCGGAGCTGTTACGTGAGCAAGTATCTATTAACTTGTGCTGAGTAAGGACTTATGGTTGCAGATGTTATTATTACAAATGCTGCCATCTCCTTCGTCCTCACCAGGCAGCACAGAGCCCGTTCCTCTGCTGCCCTCCCTAGAGATTTGCCCACACTGTCCCCACGGGCTCCAGGGAAGGCTTGGCACCATTTCCCTTCTTTTCTACTCTCCCAAATTTCACACTCCGGAATCACTCCTTCAGCTCAGTTTAATGCTCATGTTCCATTCAAATCCTCCCCTCATTTTCGTTTGTCCTGTTCTGGTCCCAGAGGTTGTTGTCGTGTAATATCGCTGAGAGAGCAAGAAGGTTTTATTGACAGTCCTCCGTCAAGTCTCACCAGCCTCCCAGCTGGAGATGGGCTCATTTAGAGGCTGTTGGTAATGCATGTGGGTTGCTGCTCTGTGGCCTGCCATAATTGACCAGGGTTGCTTTCATCTTCCCAGCTCCTGTCCAAAAGCAGCCGAAGCTGCTCGCCTCCTCCTGACAGACCTTTGGTCCAACAGGGAGCTCCAGAGTGTGCTCAAGCAGGTAAGGAAAACGTTTCTGCTTTTCAGATGACAAGAACGACCCCAGTCTTGACTCGCTCACTGAAGTGGGTGAGTTTGCAAGGCCATGATTCAGCAGCGAGTATGGGCAGCGGCTGGGAGGAGCCCAGGGCCCTGGGAGGACCATGATGCTCTCAGCACACGGGCACCTGCCTAAGATCTGAGCAAGAGGCAGCGAGTCACAAGATGCAGCTGCCAGGACTAACTCTGGGGACTAAGTGGACAGTAGTGTGTCTGCGTTGGGCAGCTTGCACCCTGGGAATGATGCTAACTTAGGAGGGCTCCTCCTTGACACAGCCTCCCCGCTCTGTGCTGTCCTGTGTGCACAGTACTGCTCTGTGCTGGGAAGAGACCAGGACATTTCACACTAGTTTGAGAGACTCCCTTTGTTGCTGTCCATTGTGTAGAATTAACATGTCCCAACAGATGCCTGACAGGGTTTCTCCTCTCTTTCCCCCAATTTTCTTCTGTGTCCATAACCCTACCCTGTGGCTACATCACCCCTACAGTCAGGGTAATCTTCTAAACCATGAAGAGAAGTATTTGGGATTTGTTTTGCTCCCTGCAACAGAAACTGTGAAACTGCAGAGCCAGGCGGGGCTCTGAGCCAGCTGCCAGTTCCCAGTGGCTTTCTCTGAATAAGCTGGGTTTTTCCAACTCAACAGCAGCAGCACCTGCAGAGAGTAAAGGGCCAGATTAAAGAGAAGTAACATACACAAAGGGGAGTACCCTGGGGGTGGGAAGGCAGAGAACACCTAAATATCATTCTCATATGAATGGTGAGGGACTTTCTCTATAGGAGCTTGTGTAGCTTTGCACAAGGCTCTGCTTTTGAGCCTGTGCCAACTCATTTTGATGTGAGTGAGTCACTCCCGTGTTCACAGAGAAGTTGATTGCATAGGTAAACATCAGATGAGCAGTCTGCAAGGGTATATGCATCATGCATATATCTTTGCCAGTTTTCAACAGCAAGGAATAAGATTAAATAATATTCAGTGAAGGATTAAGTAAAGGTTTCCTCCAGTAAAGCTGCCAGCTCTTGGCAGATGGAAAGCAATGCAAGGAAGCTGAAGTCCATCAGTGCAGGTGACACGTCAAAGGCGCACAGCGGGAGGACAGAGGAGGTGGTCTGGGGATGAAGCACACGTTTTAAGTGGAGGAGAGCTGTTGAGGTGGGGCAAGAGGCTCACAGCAATGGCAGCTATCAGTCTTGAAATTGCTGTGCATTCACTGCACTTCATTTACATCTGATTTTTCAGCAAGGATTTGATAAGAACATGATGGGATCTTTAGCTGGAACAACCTTCAGGACCCTCTCCTCCAGATTTTAGGAGCCTTTCCATGCACATTCAGGCTGCAGGTGAGAACGGGGTTCTGTTGCATAGGAAAGGGGTGGTTTTTGGGGGGAAAAGAGCGGTACACGAACCCCGTGAGATTTTTGCTATTTTAATCTCCCCTAAAGTGGGTTTGTGATATTTTCATAATTCACAAATCTTATCAGACCAAACTACAAAGCATTTGTTTTGATGAGAGGCCAGAAGTCGTGCTGTTCCTGGGTTCAGTGCAGGTGTTGCCCACGCTACACAACTGTGCATTGTAGAAACACCCAGCACAGATGCCATAGCCTGAACATAGCTGCTGGACTTGACTACATCTCACATGTCTTTCTTATTTACATTGCCAAGCAATAACTGATTAATTGCATTTTGCCAAATCCTCTCAGGTGGGACATTTCACAGGAACCTCTCTGGCAATACTTTAATTCCTGAATTTTGAATAATGTTATCCAGATAACGTCAGCAACATGCAGTTATTTACAGCTCACACTATGGCATCAATCATCACCCCTAGGGATTTTTTTTTTAGCACCTCATAATCCACCTGTAAGCCTTATGTCCAAATTTGGAACTACTTATTGCCATCTGAAAAATCCCAATGGAGAAACCAGGTTAAAGAAATCATGGGCAGAATTTTCAGGGCATCATTATGTTTTCTTCATTCAGTGTGAAATGAAGATTGAATCTGTAAAGTACTTTTGATTCATAACTCTCACTGAAGAGAAAAGCTTTAAGTAGTTCTCAAATATCAGATGACGGGGGTTGAAATGATCTAGAATGAATTACTTCCTCTCTTCCCCAACATACTCTTTGTGACCAAACTAAGTGCAGTCCCGATGTAAAAGAAAATGATGCAAAAGCCCATTTATTTCCTCTGCCCAGGTACAGACTTCACTTCTTGCTCTGTTGGGATATTTCCAAAGACTCAGAGGAATATGGAAGTTAGGGTGAAAAGCATGGTACAGAAACTGGGTAGAGCTAAGAAAAAAAGATTAAAAGTTGGTTTTGAAAGTAATGAAAAGATTTCTTGAATGCTTTAATTATCTGGATTTTTGGTTTTGATTTGTTTGTTTCCATTTCAGAATTTGGAATTGGTTCATGTCCAGGATGACAACCCTTTCACAATTACTTAGGATGTTAAAAACGTAGAGTGCTCCTGAGTCTAACTCAACTGTAAAGCAAACTAAACATATGGATTTCATGTGAATTATACTGATTATTTTTAAGCATTTTCTTCTTTTCAGGGGGGAGAAGGGACTTTTATTGAGGTTATACTTTTCTTGATGTCAATAATTATTATTATTTTTGTTTTTCAAAGAGTGTGTCTGTGTAACTATGTCCGTGTCGCTGTGTATGTGTGCGTGCAGGCAACATACATGTGCACACGTGGTGAGTAGGATCTTCCTACAGGCTTACTCCCGTCTTCCACCGAAAGTCGGTGTGAGTTGTGCAGTTTAACCCCTTTGCAGAGTTTTGTCCAATTCCACCCGATCCGTGCACCGAATACCACCACACTAAAAACTTGTCACAGAGTATTTTTATTGGCAAGTATAAAAATTGCCAATTTTAGGTTGAGTCCACCCCACTGCCTATGGCCATTATGAACAGATACACACAACAATAATCTTCTTTACAAAGGCTGGTTATTCCTAACATTTATGAACACGGGCTTCTCTTCTGCTTATGAATTTTCCTCCAGCGAGCTCTTATAGTTTTTAGTGTTTTCTTTCCTGTCACATGAACTCTTTATCCCAAAGAAGCAAATTGATGTCTGCAAACTCTCTCCCGGGTCTCAGTAGCCCTTCTCTGAAGCTATATGTGAGGGGACAATCACAACACATCTGCAGAGCATGAATATTACCGGGTTCTGAACCATTTTGAGCGCCAGAACAACTCAATCTTGTGACTGTACCTGGACAAATGTGGCATTTGAGAAGCTGAGCTGGAGACAAGCAAAGTGTTTTTCCCCTGGGATCACTGGCTGCCACACAGGACTGAAATAAGTGAGGGATGTGGCTTTTTTAATTACATTTTGTTTTTATTGATCGATGTAAAGAAATAGTATTAATATGCAAAGAAATGTAAGGACTTGTGTGAAGTCAGGTTTGGAAATATTTTATTTCTCGGGATCTTTGATTACATGAATTACTGTGATGCTGAGTCTCTGACAGGGGACTGCTGAGCTCATTTTAGGGCAACCCAGTTCTTATGACAGTAACTGTGTAATGAAAGAGGCTGATTTTTCTCTCTCCAGAAGAAAAATATCCTTTACCTGTCCCTGGAGGGAACACAGCTCAGATCCACAGGGAAAAGACCAGCTGAGGATGGATTTGCTGGCTGCTCCCAACACCCCGTTACTGCTTCTTCCAACAGTGCAGGGGAACAGGACCCAGTTTGGCAAATACCAGGGCTGCAGGAAATGCTTGGGAGGGATGAATTACGAGCCTGGAAAGCAAAAACCAGTCTCATTTTTTGCAAGTGTCAGACTCCTAAATCAGCAGAAGTCAGCATGTCCCCATTCACTTCACAGACATGGGGTGGTTTGTGCTAGCTAAAGAACCATCCCTGAAGTTCAGATTTGCTCTGACACAACTCTAGAGCTAAGAAACATGGTGGCACTTGTTTGTCCCCTGTTTAGACCATAGGGAGCACGTGTCCACAGAGGGAGATCATTTTCCAGCTGGTTTTTCTCTTGGACTACAAAGGGTGGCTTAATCTTGTGCACTTTAATGAGCAGCAACTATTTGCTTGCCTTCACCCACGTTCAGATGAGAGCCTTCTGCACTGAGCTCCCAGCCAAATGAGAGAGAAAAAAAAAAAAAAAGCACCTTTGAAGTGGAGAGCTAGAACCAGGAGAATCCGGTAGGACAGTTTCAGGAGCATTTAAAGAGCAGCAAAGGAGCTCCAGCCCGTGGGCATGCCCTTGCCATACCTGCCAGCTCTTCCCTGGCTGGATGTATATTCTCAGATGCATAGTTTAAAATGTTTTCAGCAGGACCCAAGACTGTGGATGTCCAAAAGGGCTGCAGCATCCCCAGGCAGGCTCGTTACAGTTTTGGTGTAGAAGTACGTTGCGTGCAATTTTGCATTCAGATTTGTTCTTGTAATTACATGTTCAGCACAAGTCCTGGGAGCTAATGTTTTTTTCTCTGAAAAATTAATTGGGGAAACCTAACTACCAAATGTAATGATGGAATACTGAGGAAATTCATTCTAATTGGCAGGTATTTAGGCTTTATTTTAAAACACTGCTGCTGCTTTCACCGGTAATGCAGTTTACTGAATCACCGTGTAAGGCACAAAGAGCTGTAGCTGTAGGATCATCATCTCACAATTAACTTTACAAGTACTGGAGGTTTCATTAGTAAGTATTAGACTCAAAGAGACAGATACATCATTCACATAAATTTTGTTAAGTACAGCAAATTTGTTTTCCCAAAGGTAATAAAATGATAAAAATAAAACCTGTCTCCATCCTCAGAGATCTTCAAAACATGACTGGGCACAGCCCTGAGCATTCTCCTCTGGCTTTGATGTTATCCCTGCCTTGAGCTGGGCAGACCAAAGAGGTTCCTTCCAATCTAATTTTTTTTTTATGATGCTCGATGTTGCTGCTTTCATACCTCAAAATACAGTGAACTCGAGAGAGCAGTGGGCTGGGTAATCTGCAACCGCTCACCATCCCAGGGCTATTCTGCAGCTATTTCTTCCCCAGGGAATTCTCTGCTACTCAAATCTATTTTCCTCTCAGTCTCTCTTTTTAAAATCTGGACTACAGAGTCCACCCAAGTCAGTGACGTGACATCCATGCCCAGTTGTGAGAAGAGAAAGGAAAATCAGACTTAATGAGTAACTGGTATTGCTCATAACAAGCAGTTTTGGGAGCCCAGTGAGGTTCCCTCCATCATAAATGGATGTTGTTTTCACCTCAGATGCAATTGCTTTTTTTATTCCAAGGAGACACTGTTTTTTAAAGGCATGTTTTTAACTGTGACATGTTCTTTGATGAGCTGGTTTCCTGTCTCTTGCTTCTTTAAGAGCCAAGGTCAGGCATACCCCAATGATGGGGACAATGGCAGGTCTACATCACGTAGCACATGCCTTGGGTCGCAGTGATGGAGAATTACTGAGGAGGGAAGAACCATAGCTAGCAGCACCGTTAGCTCTGCCAGCAGCAGAAATAAGAGCAGTTGGGGCCTGATTTGTGCGCAGGACACGCAACCGTGTAAATAAATACCATACCTGTTTGTCCTGGGCTTAGCAGAGCTTTTGGATCTATTTTCTCATAAATGCTTTGTTTGTTTTGTGTATGTACAATCCAACCCACCCCAGCATTTCAGAAGCCTCATGGACGAGTAAAAGTCAGTAGGCAGTTTTATTCCTCTCTGACCACACACCAGTTTGAGACCAACTTAGCCTACCAGTCCATAGCTATACAGTGTATTCTGTAAGATATAGGTATGTGAGAATAATGTATCAGAGTTTTGTTTTGGCTGTACTGTATGTATTTGCTTCATTGGAAAAGCTGAAATCAATAAAAATTGCTGGAATTTCTTCAAGCTTCCCATTTTGGATGGTTTTGTTTTGGTTGTCTTGCCAGTGCTAGGAAAGAATAAAGCATCTGTCTGAAAGGTTTGTAAAAACCTGTTACCCTGGAGCAGTGATCAGTCTGGGCTGCTCTGCCTTATGCCAATGAGTAATGAAGCTGTAAATCCCGTTTCCTCAGCCATTACATCCTTGGCATCAGTGGCTTCCTCTCCCATGAGTTTGTACAGTCACCGGCTTCAGTCCATTAAAAATTTAATTATCAATAACATTGTTTGTGTCACTGCTGTATGGAAAAGCCCACACCTTTCTTTCTTCTGACCGTGGCTCATATGAGCTGTGTTTGAAGCTCCGTAGGTCTTATACTTGAAAATTATGATGAGCTGATACTCCACAGTTTCTCTTTGGTTCAGGCTGGAAAGACCCAGCTCACAGACCAGTTCATCAGAGAGACCAACCAGCTCATTGCATACAATGACCTTCTCTGAACCTTTCCCAATTAAACTATTTCCTTTCTGAGACAAGGAGACCAGAACAACATTGAGTCTACAAAGGGTGAGCAAGCCATGGGGGTTCTGTAGGGATATCACAACAACCTCCTGGTTCTCTAACAGCTCATGACATTTGCCTTGGTGTCTGCAGCTCTGTTGTTATAGAATCACAGAATTATTAAGGTTGGAAAAGACCTTTAAGATCATCAAGCGCAACCATTAACCCATCGCTGCCAGGTCTCCACTAAGCCATATCCTCAAGCACCACATCTATAGGGCTTTTAAACACATCCAGGGATAGTGTCTCCACCACCATTGTGCATTGACCTGGCACTGGGATGAGTGGGCATAGTCATCTACAAGCCCATCATTTACATATGAAGATAAGACTATTTCACCTCATTTGTATCACTTAACATTTCTCTATGGTGATGCTTGGCTGTCATTTATCACCTTTTCCTTATTGGTCTATAGTTCTCCCAAGTGTTACTTACAGACATGACCTTCAATCTTCAGGTATGCAGTGATGTGGACTTCCCTGTATCAGCTATAGGATGTTGTTGAATTCTTCCCCATTTCTCACAGGCATTGCAAATTAGAAAAAGTAAATACATGACCTTCCTGCTCTTCTCCTTTCTGAGTACTCCTTTCACCCCTGAGACTTAATGGCCCTCCAGTCTCCATGTCAGGCCCTCATATATATGAAGATGCTTTTACTCTTTATGCTTATTCTTCTGACTGCATCTGGTTGTTCCTTCAGGTCCTTTTTTGGCATATTTAGTGTGGTTTATGTTCAACCTGGCAGAATTTATAAAGGATTTCCTATTTTTGTCTCCAGCTATTTGAAAGACACCTCCTGATAACCACCGTCTCCTGCTGCTTAACCAGGCCAGCTCCCTTCCTCGAGGATTTCTTAACTGGTGGGATGTACTGGGATTGTGCTTCAATATGATAAGCATGGTCCACACTGCTTGTAAAGTTTAATTCCTCTTTTCATTTTCCCTTATCAAGCATCATGCTTTAAGGTCCCCTTTTGGAAGCTGAGCACGTGGTGGTGGATGTTTAAGCTTTTGTTGATGTTATGGGGCAGCTCTAGGAATGTAAGGTTTGAGACCAGACTTTCTATGTTAATCAGGATCAAATTTAAGGCTGTATCTGCTATGGAGACTTTCCAGCCTGCTCCATGAAATTTGGTCTCTGCCATCACATCCTGCGGTAATTTAAGCCCAGTCTACACAGGGGTAGCTGAAGTGCAGGATGCACAAAAGGCTTTGTTGCTTCCAGTCCTGGGGAATTCTGTAGTGTATAAACACTGGCAGCAGCCTAACAAAAGAAATAAGGAAGCAGCATCCTCTTGATCTCCTTCAGAAGGAGGGCTCTTCAAAGAAGAAACCTGGCAAAGGCGAGGTGTGTTTAGTTCATTTACTCAAGGCAAGACTGAGGAATAATCCTCACCACTGGCAAGTGTCTTATGGAAAGAGGATTCACAGCCTATCAGACAGGCTTGTGAATCCATGCATGGAAAAAGGGACAGGCAGGACTCTGTGCCATGCTGCTCAGAGCTCCTTCCCAGGAGCACCCTCTGCTGCCCTGTTGAGACTTTCAAAAGGTAGGCAAGCACAAAAGGATTAACCACAAAGGCAAAGCACCCAAACCCAATATCTTAACCAATTATGTGGACTTTATACAGCAGCACTTCAAAACCTACACTGCATTGGCAACGTGTGATCATTCCTTATTTAAGCTGCTTCTAGGCCACAGAGCAGCAGGTGCATTTGCAATTGATTTTGAATGTAGTACTAATAATGTAATGTAGTACTAATAATGTAGTAATAATCTTATAAAAGTCCATTAAGGAGCAGTGTATCCAGGACTCCTTGGGAGGAGTAAATATTGGTAGCACATACATTTAGCGATGTCCATCCTGCAGCTTCTTCAGGCACAAATCACATCTGACAGCATATCTAAGAAAGGTCATACAAATTACAGGCAAGAAGAGCAAGTTGCCTTTTACTGAGTCTAGAACAGATGCAGAGCGTCTAAAACTAATGCAGATGAGTCCTGTCTATATTCTGGAGCAGACTCTCTGGACACTGAAGAAGGGCAGGATATGTCATTGTAGCTCTCAGCACATGCCTTCAATTTGGAAATTAAAAGTTGCTCAGCAATGGAGCCAATAAATGATGATGCATTTGGATCTCACTCTCCCCATTTGCAGCCTGTAAAATGAATACCAAGAGACTTGAGTGTCTTTTTATTTTGAAACCTGTATCTTATGTATGATGACGTAAGAAGAGCCCATTTTTGGACAGGGCAATCTATAGACACACAAAAAGACCTCAGGGAAGTTTGGAAGAAAAAAAAGACAACCAAGGTTTTTGTTGTGTGATTCCAATGCAATAAGAAATGTAACCCCTGTAGAGGCTGGGTCAAAGACCAGAGACTTGTGTGGGGACAGACAGTCATGGATGCACTGGTTTAACTCAAATGCAATGGTATTGAGACAGGATTCAAGGGAAGAAGTTGAATGCTGCAGGATACAGAGTACCCACATAGCACTCCTCAAAAACAGAGCAAGCACCAAGTCCTTACAGGTCCTACAGCTCATGGGAGCTGAAATAATACACAGAACTCCACCACAAAAGCCTTATCCCACTGTCAAAGCAGCCCCCAGTATAACCCCCTCTCCCATCTCACAGTGCAACTTTTGAGTCTTATATCACTGCCCATGCTTTTGGAGCAGACACCATTCTCCAATTTCCAGTCCATGGGGTACCACAGATCCCAGGCATGCCCAGAAATACCTGACTTCCCCAGGCCACACCACAGAGGATCATCACTTTCCAGCCAAGAGCAGTTCCCAGTTTCACAGCACAGAGACCACATTGCACAGCACAGGGCATCCCCCAGAAACACCAAGCCCGAGTCACACACCACAACAGCACCAATGACCCCGTAGTACCAACATCTCCTTCTAGGACATACTTGCTCAACAAAGTTCCTCTATCTCGGTTTCCCAGATGCTGGGTGAGATCACCCAAGCAGAGGCACTGCTGTGGCATCCTGGCCCCACAGCCAGACACCTTAGGAGTGCCATGGTCTCACACAGCACGCTGCTGGAGGACATGTGGAAGCCCATACCAGAAAGCCCTGCTCCATAAAAGCAGGGCATATGCAGAAGAGCTTCAACATATTTGTGGCACCCACAGCCCATAGCCCCCACAGCACTTGTGCATCCACACTCCACGGCATCTCCACTGCAGGAGCCAGGGGCCTGGGTCAGAAGAAAGCATGAGTCTTGTGTGAGGCTCAGTGACTCATTCACTGGTCACCTTTGCCATAACACACATGACTTTGTGCTCCTCTATTGTGTAACTCTCCTTTTTCCCACAGTTATGTGTTCTTGCAAATTCAATCTTGCTGAGCACAGAAGCTGTTACCTATCCAAGATTGTACTTGGCCCCTTTCTTGGTGCTTTCTAAGCTTGCCTTTGTTTCAGGAAAGTCTCTTGAGGGACTCCCACAAGGTGTCCCAAAGACAGGGCCATGTCCCTTTCATGTAACACCAGGAGGCAGGAAAAGGTTGCAGCTCTACCTGAGCCTCTTCTCTATCAGGGTAGAGGAAACTGTGTGTGGATGTGGGGTCCACTCCTGGACACTCACACCGAGCATCCTCCATCTCACTGAGCCCCAACAATGCTTAGCCCTCTGCAACTTCATAACCTCATGCAGGAAAGGCTTTGATGAGAGAGTAGTTCCCTCCCTGCTACCTCCTTCCTGCATACTCGTTCTGTGCTGAATGCACTGTACTTGGTGACATACAGGGCACCCTTGGTGCTCCAGCCTCCTCAGCCCGGCAGTTGATGATGAGCAAGGAGTGTTTCAGCAGAAGGAGGAGCACTGCAGGAATCTTTGCAGGGTGTGAGGGGATTGCACTGTTAAGGTGGAACTGCTGACAGGGATTTTTAGGTAGCGGATCTTGTCCTGATTAATAAATAGGTCAATATTCCAATATTCCCTTGAATGAGACCTCCTCCCAAAGCTGAGAGATAACCAGATCTGAGTGCTGCTGCTGCAGTGGCTTCAGAGCTCAACACTCTTGTACCCACACATAGAGCTTGCAGGAGACCATCCTGAGACTGGTTTCTCCCTTGACCTTCTGCCCATGGAGTTGTAGCGTTTCTGCAAATGAGGAGCACAGCAGATAAAGTACCTCCAGCCAGTGCAGCAGTAACTCACCCCTGTGCTGAGCAACTGAAATACCCCCAGCCCCTGTGGTGGCAAATGACCCCTCATGGAACAGGCTTCCCAAGGTGACACAAAGGTGAAAAAAGCAGGTAGGCATTTTCAAGAGTGATAAAGCCATTGGAATTTCCTGGCACTGCAAAACCCAAATACTTCCTCAGAGAAACAGAGTTCCTCCCTCCTTTCCCTGGTCTTTCTCTCCATTAAAGCCTTACAAGTGCATTTCAGGATCTTACCAAACATATTTGAGCACAGGCAATAACTGTAACTGCTTTTGGGTCCCGAGGCCAAGTTTCAGTCTGAGCGATGACCCAGACTGGGTGCTTTACAGTGAAGTATAGCAGAGATATGCTTTGTGCATCTTACTGCTTTCTTCCTTATATTTGCTATTCTTTCCCCAGGAAGCCTCTCTTTATCTCACAGTACAGGTAACTCCTGCTTCAATCAACACAGATCTCTCCTGGAAGAACAGGAAAATCAGTCTCACGTCAGCAGCGCTGAAAGAAGTGCTCAAAAAATGTAAAGGGAAAAATTGGAGATTATCAGAGTGCCTTTGAGTTCCACCCTGAGCTTTTCTTTAGCACATTTAACCCATAATGGAAACAGATTCTTGTTTCCTTTCAGGGGAGAAGAAACATTCAGGAGGGGGAATGGTGCTGGTTTCATATCAGAGCAGGGCCTTTGGCAGGACCACAGCCAGACTCTCTATTTCCCAGGCAGCAGAACATCTTCTAAATGGCTTCTGTCATTTTTGTCTTTGCATTTTGAAACTAGCTGTGTTTATCCCAACTGTTTGGGGTTTTTTTCAAGAGTAACCCAAAAGCACTGTAGAAATTATTTCCTGCAGGATGTGGAGAAACAGAGGGTTAAACAGCCAGAAGAAGCAGGAGATGTCTCAGGAGAGTGTTTAAGCTATTTGAAGGGATGACTCCTTGGTCCACGGAGCAAATTCCACACCCACCCATTGCCTTTCTGCCCCTGGAGCCTGCCCGCTGCAAGCTCCTGGGTAAAGCAGCAACATCACTGCAGGGCTCAGCCACCGTGGGAAAGTCGGCGGAGCCACGGCGAGTCCTGCCACGCGGTGAGACCCAGATGCAGGTGAGTCAGAGCCCCACCTTGCTTTGAACAGGAGGAAGCAGAGCCCACAGAGAGGCACCCAAAAGAAAGCAGGAAGGGTGGTTCACAACTATAAGGACCCCCAGGAGCCCATCCCCTCAGCAGCCTGCAGAGCTGCATTTCAGTCAGGGATGACGTTTTGTGCGTGCTAGACAGTGTGACAAGAACAGATGGAGGAGTTTTTCCTCCAGCAACTGAAGAATACCAGGGAAGGACTGACACTGACTGGCTGGTCTCCAGCAGGACAGAAGGGAATGAGCTGAGCCGTCACTATTACTCATGGGCAGGTAGCTAACTGCTCAGTTTTGCCCTGGGAAGGGTCAAACAGAGCCCAGTGCTGAAAGAGCCGAGACCGTAGTATGTGGGAATATCTTCTCTATGACTCTCCTCTAAACGGTGCCCTCACCACCACCCTCCTGCCATGGGCCCCATCCCTGCAGGGGGAAGCACCAGCATGAACAGGCTGTGCAATACCCAGAAACCAAAGCTGGGGCTTTGGTCTCACACATCTGGTGTTTGGCACAGGGATGGCCCATTTTCACCTCCATCCTGAACTGGGGGGGGCAGCAATAAGTTATGGTGGGGGGACATTTGAGATGTGATGCAGCCCTGGGGCTGTGCTAAGAACAGGTCTGTGAGCACGAACCAGCATCAGCAGAGCTGCAGCACCTTCCATAAATTCTCCAGAGGGGAATGCAGCCTTCCCGGGAGTGGCTCAAGGGCAGCACCTCCATGCCCTCCAACGCAAAGCTGGACTGCTCGCCACCAGTGTGGCACAACCTGAGGCCAAACCACGAGGAGGATCCAAGCCCAAATTGTTGGTGTCTTCAGGTTTCATTTGGCAAATGCTGCAAGGGCAATCCCTGTGTGAGAACACTGTGGCTCTTTCTGTCCATGCTTACGCATGTGCCACGGGGCTGCTCCTCCTTCCCAGAATGACATGAGGATCCTCCCCTGCCCAGACTGTTGTCCTGACCCTGAAAACCTCCTTTGGGACCACAGAAAACAGAGGAGCTTGGTACAAGCAGAGACATCAATGCTGGCATCACGACTGTGTGTCTCTACGTCTCCATCTGGGTGGGATGTGTCCCACCTCACTTTCTCCTTCAGCACCTTGAGCCCAGCTAAGAGTGAGTTTATTTCATTTACAGGTGCCTATTTTGGCCTTCTGGTGTCTGGACTCCTGTTTTTTGAGAGGGTCCAAGGCCATTTACATGTGGTATCTGCTTCTGGCTTCACAACACCCTGCAGACACAGCAGATCCAAGAGTCCTGGGGAGCTTGCTGTGCCTCTTTCTTCCCCAAAATTCTGGCACAAAACTCCTCACATAACCTCAGGTGCTCTGAGACACCCCAGTTGGCTGCTAGAAGGGCTCCACATCACTGATCATCAATCCACCTCCAGCACAGAGCTCATGCTGTCCATGGGAGAGAGCTCAAAATCTGAGCCTTTGAGTCTGAACCCAGACACTTGCTTTCAGCACACTGCAGAGCGACCAGGCTATTGGCCTCAGACAGACCTTGGCCAGACAAAACATTCAAGGCCTTAAATTTCCCTTGCCCGGGAAGGGCAGTCCAAAGCCAGTGGTGATTTTGCATTGTCCTCTGTTCCAAGGTACAAACTTGAAATGCTTTAATGGGTCCCTGGGATATTAAAAAAAAAAAAAAGATGAGTGAATTCAGAGAATTCAGATGCTTACATGGTTTTCCAGTCATCGTGGGGGTGTCTAAACGTAATTTATTCAGCACAACTTTGCCAGCAGTGATTGCAGTGGTGGTGCAACGCGGGGTACCCCATGCCAGGCTGATGGCAGTGTGGAAGGAGAGGATCTAGCATCTCCTTCTCTCCCCTCTACCTATGGGCAGCAATCACTTGCACAACTACCTGCCTTCTCAGCAGCACAGCTTTGCAGGGCTTGCAGGACAGCTTGCATTTTTGTTTCGGTTTTGTTTTTTTTTTTTTAAGCTGCCAGACACAAGCTCTCCATAAACTGAGCTAAACAACCACATCTGAAAAGCTTTCCCTACCACCCTGGCCTTTATTGCTCATTCCCTGACAGAAGAAATCTCTTAGAATCAATCCACCCTCACCTGGGCAGCTTAAAATTAGACACCAAAGTCTGAGATACTGGCTCAAGGTTCTCTTCATAGCTAGTGGAGAGAAATAGTCTGCCCAGCATGTGGTTCACCCCGTTGTCAGATAGAGGTAGAAGGAGGGGCAAATTAATAATTTTCTATTTCCACTGCTGATTAAAGAAGTCCAGATGAAAATAAGAGATGCTCAGCCATAGCTCGGCAGCCTGAGCCTCACCCTTTATCTTTTGTGAGCACACATACACAGGAACACCCACTCTAATGCTATATTGCAAAGGCACAATCTTCTTTCTAGGATGTCAGAGAAGCTCAGCCCTGGGAGGAGAGGATGGTGAACAACATTTCTTCTGGCTTTCCAACATGACTGTGAAAACAGTGTCAAACCAGACAGAGGCTTTGCAATGCCCTGCAACCTCATGCTGTGCCCAAGGGTCACCTACAATTAGAGTGTTCACAGTTCTTGTCTTGCCATCCCTGCCTCTCTGAAAAACCCACCTCCTGGAGTCATTAAGTTATCTCGGGTGATCACGTTCCTTTATTTCCAAGAAAAAATCTGCAGAAAAAATCTTGACACGCTCATCACCACCCCGCTTGCTGGAGGGCAACACATCTTTGTGGTCAGGATTAAGAGGACTTCACTGTAAATAGCTGGGCGCTGTGACTCATGATCATAGTGTGGTGCATTTTACTTATCCCTGGATGGAAACCCTTCTAACTGGATTTCCTCTGCAATTTGTGGCTGCTTTCACTGTGTCTGGTTGGACATAAAGCAAAGCAAAGAAAGGCTGAGTGGCAAAGAAAGCTTCATCTGATTGTCCAGCCTTGCCTTTTCTGGTGGTTCTCTGACCCAACGGTGACACATGGCTTGGAAATTGTGTAACTGGTGCCAGTAGTCTGAAAAGGCAAGGAAAATGAGACATCTTAATCCCCAAACTGGGATATCATGAATTCATCATTTGTGTCCAGCAGCACAAGGGAATGAGGCTCACATGATGGAGGTGAGTGCTGGAAGTCTGGTTGTTCAGCAAGGGGAGATGCTATCATATGAAACCTAAAGTTAGGAAGTGAGCGCCACTGAAAGCAGTTAGGTATTTAATTTACATCTATGTCATGGAAGATCTTCTCTCACATGTGTGAGAGTGTGTGTGCGTGTGTGTGTGCAGGCACACGCACATGCCCAAGGGATGAGGCTTATTGCTCAGCCTGGCCTTTTCCCACAGACTTGTGATATTGCTGGAGCACATTCCAGTCAAGCTGGAGACGCAGGCTGGAGGTCTGCAGGGTGACCAGGGCAGCCCACGTGCAATCTTTCCCTAAGAAACAGATGGATATTAATGTGTGTGGATCATCCTGAATGCAGTAAGAGGCTCTGTTTTGCATGTGAGGCCATTGCAATGGGGCCACAGGGCCAAAGGAGTTCAAGCACCCAATTATGAAGGCACGCTTCCTTGCAGCCGGCCACATCACGGCACGCACCGGCTTTTGAAATGCCTCTGGCAAGTTCCCCAAATTGCTGAGCACACAACTAGTGACCAGCTATGTAGACAGAGCTGTTACATCCACTATACTCCACAGGGCATGGTAGCTGTCTGACCAGCATGTCCTTTGCAGACACAAAAATATTGCTTTTAATATTACTTCTTCTCTTTGAAAGGAGCCAGACACACATGAGCTGCCTTGCGCAGACAGATGCTAATTCATCTCATTCATAACCTTCGGGGCTATTTAATTTTATTCCTCTCTATGAAGATTGCAGGTTCTCAGATGTTGAACTTGGCCCCAAATACACCCATGTTGGGATATATCCACTCGCCTCGTTCTCCCCTTTTGTGTTTAAGTGGAAATTAGTAGGAAGAAGATTGAAATAAATGGTCCAAATTCCAAAATATCAGGTGTTCTGTTAGAGCAAAGCTAAATCTTAGTCACTGTCAACTACCTGTGTAGTGATGCTGGGCCACCCTGTTGTTCTTGGTGTCCTGGTGTTAAGCAGCTTTAATCTAAATCTCAGGCACTGGGCTTTGGGAAAGGGCTGTACCGAAATAAGGACAGAAGTAGGCGTGTGGACAATTTGGTTTTTAGTGCTGTTAAGCATCTGAGGCTGAGCCTGGACTTCATGGCTCTGTCACCCAAAAAAAAAAAAAGATTGCAGATAATGAGCTAATAACACTTCACTTTCCCAGCCTGCTTTGCATCTTCAAAGCGCTCCACAAGAACAAACTAATTAACTGTCCAGAGAAGAAGCTCATGACTAAGAGCTGAGAAACCATGTGAGTCAATCCGCTTGCAACAGCTCTTTGCAGATTTCAGTAAAAACTAATTTTGGAGGAAGGTCTGTTTACTGGCCAGACTGGTCACACCAATCCCCAGCCACATTCCAGGGGTGTGAGCGGTGTGGACAGACCCAGCCTGGGAGAAGCCCCACCGACTTCAAAAGAGCAACACCTTGACAGGAATGCCCCAAAACCAACCATGTGGCTTCCTCCTTTTAATTTACTTGCACGCGCACTCGGCGCGAGTTGCAAACTGCTGAGCTAACAGTCCCTCTGCAAACCTCCGCGGAATGAGAGCCCATCCCCTTCTGCATGGACTTCATTTTCAAACAGCCTTTTCCCAATACCATTATTTCAGGAAGAACACACTTTACCAAGTAGAGAACTAGTTCTCCTTAACATAACCTTGGGTGCTATGAACCTGGCTTTGGAGCTGCGTGTCCAGCTCGAGGAGCTGTGTGGATGTCCCAGCTCTTTTATTCCTTGCTTTGGGCAAATTATTAAGCTTCCTCAAGGATTTCTCTTGCAGGTCCTTTAGGGGAGTATGGGTCACATTTACTTAATAGAGATGAGGACATCATCCTTTTCTATGGGTAAACAAACTCGGACACCCAGCCCTACAGAAGAATTTAGACATTTCAGGCTAAGGATTCTGTCTTGGAAACTCCATCTATTTCCACCAAAAAACATCCTTGGACTGCCTTTGAGGCAGAACCTCTAAATGACAGACCAAAGTAAACCCAGTTTCCTCAGATCCTCAGCAAATTTCAGCCCACAGGTTGTGGGGGACTGCTGGGGAGGAAAAGCAGCTGTGGGACTTGCTGAAGGGTTGATGCCTTTCCAAGGGAGACACCAATCCCAGGGCACACTTCAGGGATGCCAGCGCCCATCTCACAGCCCCTCAGTAGCAGGGATGCTGCGACTTCAATGTACAACTTACTGGCTTCAGTGTAGACATCCATCTCACCCAGACTGCAGGCTGCTGAGGTCCCTGTGATGAAGCACTGGCTTAGTCTAAGCTCTGTTTGGTCTAAGGCATTAAAAAGTCCAGTTCAAAGCTTCCACCAAAGGGTTCATGGGGCTTAGAGAAACCTTTCTGTAGCTGTAACCCTCACACGTGTGAGGCTGATCCATCAGGCCAAATGCTTTTCCACAAAGCACAGATTTCAAAAAATATCTGCCTCGGGACACTGGGATCTAGAAAAAAAAACATGGAGGAGTTTTGTACCTATGAGACCCCATGTCTTCATGAAACATCCAGGGTTCATATTTATGCTGCACCCCATCTGCATGGAGCCACCCACAGCTGGGACTTGTAGCAGAAAGCAACTGCTCCCCCTCGTTTCCTCGCCTGGTTCATGGGCAGAAGCTCTGGGGACTTTTGCATGACTTTTCCTTCTTCCCAAAAAAGAAGTTCTTCTACTGAGTTGTTTATTGGTTTGCATGCTGATAGGTTGTCCTGCCCTTAGCCCAAGGGCCTGCGAGCTGCAATTGGGATTTTTCTGTAGCTGCCAAGAAATGCCAACAATTTCCAGAATCCTCCAGTTACTCTTCCTTTGCAATGATGATGTTTGGATGGTTGCAGTTAATCACAGGGCTGGAGAACTTAAAGAACTAATTGCCCCATCGAGCAAATAACCAGGAGCTGGTTCCCATCCTGCCACAGTGTGTTTCTTCCAGCCAGGACCCCGTTTCTCTGGCTTTGCCCTGCCAGGTCACAAAACACTGAATCACCCTCTGAAGATATTTATCTCTGCCCAGTGCCAGGAGAGACCTGGACTTGAAATCAGGCCATGAGGACGTGACATAAACGTTGCTGTGAGCTGGGATGAATCTGGACCTATGGTGCCTGATTTATTCTGTGCGGCTGGATGAGCAGCAAGTTGAGCCTTGACTGGAGCTGATGGTCTCCAGGGATCCTACGGATGTATCTGGAGCTCAGAGATGTTGAGCTGTCCTCCGTGCTGTGGGTGCTCCACCATGAAACCCTTGGTACAGCCGACCTAGCTGAGGATGTGCTCTGGGCAGCAAGGCAGGTGATCAGGACCTCTGTGAGATGCTCAGCCCAAGGGAGGACACCTGTCCTCCTGATGGGGGCCTTGGGGACCTCTTTCAGCACCCAGAAATATTTTAGTCTTTGTCAGGATGCTTCTGCTTGTAATTATTTCTAAGTGGCCTGGACAAGAACTCTGAGGTGGAAAAGCCTTCGAAGCCAAATGTTCCCTTTCCAAAATATGTTGGTCCAAAATATGATCAGAATTTGAGAGTGGTAGAACTTAGCTGAATGTCATCTTCTGTCTATTTTATGTTAAGGTGTGGCATGACACTCACCTAACTGACAGGTCACAGCACAGCACTGCAACACCACCTGAAAAGTTACAATAATTGCTCTATTTTTACAGCTAATCAACAGCATCTGCCTTGCTGTGGAAGATCAAAGTGCTTCCCTGGATCAAAGTGTTCCGTCTTTGTCATAATATCAGAGTTAGATTTATTGCTCTGCGAAGGCACCTCCGTGTTTGTTTATGGGTGCAGATAAAAGGTGCGAGCATCTCACAACACTTCCGAAGCCAGGAGAGCACCATCAGTAGTCATTGCAATATCACACCGCGCCACAATCAGACACATCAGTTGTAATGTGTGGCACTGGAATTATAAACCAGCGTCATGTAGAGAGAGAAGTGGGAGCTGACGCAAAGCTGGGGTTACAAACCAGAGCTCAAAGCCATGTTCCTATCAAGCCAGGGAGAGAGACACTTGAATCTTCCACCTCACCAGCAAGGGCTGTAACCTCTGAGCTGCTCAGTAAGGTAGGGATTGCCTTCCTCTGCTGCTCTGCCTCTGTGTTGTGCGTTGGAGGCTCAGCCTCAGAGGCAAGCTGGGCAAAACCCCATCTGCTTTGTGCAGGTGCTGAGCTGCTCAGCAGAGTGAGGCTTCATGCTGATGAAGTCAATGCTGCAGTGTGCAGGCTGGCAGCAAACAGGAGGTGGAATCTGGCAGGCATGGAGGCATGTCAGGGTAGGGGTCAGGCACCCCCAGGCAGCCCTGGGTCTGACAATACACTTAAATCATCTCCAGCAGATTGAAATCACGCAGGAGGACATACAATGACAATTGCTGTAGAGCGAGAATTTTCCTGGGCATGGGTCATGCCAGGTCTGAGGCAAAGCCTGCAAGTTCACACATTTCCATCTCTTTCACTTTCCAACAGGCCCAAACGGGAGCTCATCCGGAAGAAGGCACATATCATGTGCTGGGCTCATGCAGTGAGAGTACAGGGTGCTCTTGGCAGAGGTGACAGCGCTTTGTGAACAAAATCACATCTCTCACTAAATGTGCTCATGGATGGGGCTTTGACCATCAACAGACTTGGGACATGAACACTGCCATCTGAGAGAAGAAAACTAAAACTAAGCATCCCATCTGCATCCTCTTCAGACAACCCCACCTGCTTCCCCAGTGAGTGTCCTCCTGCTTCCTCTGTCATAGCACAGACTTGGGTGGATGTAGATGAATGACACCCCAAAGTGCATCCCCTGCTGTGGGGTGCCTGTGTCCTGGGAGAGCCCCTGCACTAGGACAGCTTTGGGGGTGCCATGAGCACAGTTCCCCGTGCCCATTGCTGCTGGTTCACCTTCCTCTGGAGGTGTGCTGAAGGATGTGGCATGGCAAGCTCTGTGTGTGCATGTGCATACAAGTACCTGTGCCTGTGTCTGCATGTCTGTCTGTGTGCACATGTGTCTGCAACTCTGCATTTGTATGCATGGGAGCGCGCAGACCCCTTCCTATGCAGGGAACAAGGCGGCAGGGGAGGAGCAGAGGCAGGAATATTCTGAAGCTACCTGTCCTCAAAGCTGCAAACATGGGGCTCTGAGACCTACCTCCCAGAGGTAATACCATGGGAGACACTTCTAAAGCCTTCAGCCTTTGTCTTCCCACTCACTGTTTCCTTCAGAGCTTCATGCACCAGTTAGGCACAGGGGACTTTGATCTCCATGTGCCCTTTGGAGGGGAGACAGGTCAGGATCTGTGCAGCAGAGGCTAACAGAGGGGTACAAGAGCCAGAACAATTCTCTCCAGTGCTCCAAACCTCACTGAGATAGTGCTATCCCCTGCCCTGGGCACTGCCTGTCACTGCCAGAGCCATCTCTGCAAGGATTGAAGCTTCTACAAACTATCACAGCAGCTTTGGTGCTCAGCACCACTCCAGGTCAGGGCATATAGTGCAGCACCACCTTTACCAATCCATGGATCCACTTCTGGGCAAAGGATTGGTCCCAGCTCCTGTTAGGTCTCAGCATCTCAGTGCTCCTGCCAGGGGTTGCTGCCCTGCACCAAAGTGCAGTTTACACCTGGGACTGCAGCTGAAACCTGGGCATGAGAGCACATGCAAAAGTAATGATTCAGCCATCACCAGGAAGCTAATTTTCCTTCCATTAAGTGCCAATAAAATGTTGCTTCCAGACAACAGCTAAAGCCTCTTCCCTTCCATCCCAGGGCATTGCCACCCTCTTTGTCAGCGGGACTTGTCTCATGAACATGGGTCATTGTGTGGATGCTAAACTGTGTTTGTGGTGCATTAAAACCTTCAGTGACGATTCAACACATCTGTGGAATCAGCACAAACCATGGGTGACTTTAGCCAATTAAAGGTGATTAATTGACACCTAGGAATTAGCTGTTATGGCCAGTGATTTACAGGGCTAAGATATTAAATGAAACTTGAAGTTTTATAAGGCACTTAAAAATAATCATTAAAAAAAAAAACCCAAACTTGCAAACGTCAGATGCTTGCACAATCAAATGGACCTGCCCTGCAGGGGAGTGTGTTGAAGCCACCACACAGCAGCATGGTGGCTTGGGACCAAGACAGGAGCTCCAGGTCTGAGTTGTTTCAAAATGCAGTATTTACATCTTTTTTCTCTTAAAATACAGCCTGTTCTTAAACCTGACCTGTAAAACAACCAGAGGTTGTACTGCTTCATTTTCTGCACGTTTTTGTTAGAATCTGGCCTTGGCTGGAATTTGAGGCTGGGCACCCACAGAGGCACTGTGGATCAGTGCAACGCAGTCACCCTGTACCTGAGTCTAAGGTTCATGGATGGTGAAGGTGGTGAGCCCTGCACCATGTGCCCAAGGATGGGCAATGCCCACTCCCCATAGCAATGGCATCCAGCATCACCTGCTCTGTGCTCTGCAGAGCTGTGATGCCCTTGAACACTCTGGTTGTCACTAAAAAATATACCCCATGGTGGGCTATGGCTGGGCAGTGGGGACTTTGAGCCATCCAGGACCCACTGCCATCACAGGAGCTGGGATGTGTGTTATCCTGCCGGTGCTAGAACAACCTCTCCAGTTCCAGAGGACTCAAGTCCCCCATCCTGCACTGGGGAGCGTGGGCAATGGCTTCTCCACGCAGCAAAGCAGGAGGTGCAGCGCAGCCCACACCCACCATATTCATCTGTCACCGTGGTCAGGCTCTGTCCTCCTGGCACACATCCTGACACCCCCTCTGCTGGCCTTGCCTGTCTCTCCTCCACATGCTGTTCTCACCCCATGAAGGCACCTCAAACTTAGTGTTGTGCCTGATGGGGGAAGCAAGACTCCAACGCCTCCAAGGTGGGTGTGGAGGGATTCCACACCATGTGCCCCAACTGATGGCAGCAGTGAGAGGCTCCACATCCACATCTGGTGAGAAACACTGGGCCCAGGCAGTATTTCAGCTTCAATAGCTGCCACTCCATAGTCCCAAGGGCCCTTGCGGACCACTGCAGGCACCAGACCACAGTGATGGTAGCATGGGCAGATGCATGACCCTGGTTTCTTGAGATATGCATTGGGCAGGTAACCCCAGGACAGCAATCCTGTGCTATCCAGACCAAGCCTGGCTAACATGACCTGACCAAAAACATGAGCGGGCTGTTTCTATCTGTACCTGTAGTGGCAAGACCAAGGTCTCCAATATCTGTATCTCACAGTGGCTTTGCTTCTGGGAGTGGCTCTCAGTCTTGAGTAGGCCAAGGAGAGCATGAGGCTCACACACAGCTCTGGTTTAGCGCAACCACAGCCCAAAAGACCAGCTCAGTATGTTACCAGCATCTCCTCGGTAACAAGCACATCCTCTTTTGCATCCCTTCCACTGCCCGGGCGTGGTGATACCTCGGGGAGAACTCTGGTATGGGGCTGCACCAACAGACCACAAGGTGCACACGCTTGTGAGGCCTGCTGCAGTCTAGGCTGATGCTGGGACACCTGTCATGAGCACCAGAGGATGAGGCTTTGCCCTCTGGGCTGGCAGCAGCCTCTGGAGCTTTGAACTCCAGCCAGGACACTGGCATCACTCTGGGGATGGCAGAGGCCTCCTGTGCCTCACTGCACTGCAGGACATGAGCCCTGCATTGCACCCTCAGCACACACACCTCCCTGCAGCACCCGCCAGCATCTCCGTAGAGGATACAGGAGGACCCTGACATCCAGTGTAGGACACAACCTCATCACAGTGCTTTGGCTGAGACACCAGAACTCCTGAGGGGACACTTCTTGTGTGCTGTGCTCCAGAGTGGTGCTGCGCAAAGGACTGCTCCTCCAAGCACCACAGCATGGACTCTGCATGCTGTGGCAGAAGGATGCTGTTCCTCTGCAACATGCTAAAGGATGCTACACCTCATAGGTCCTGGGAGGATGCCCTACTAGGGAAGGGCAGGGATCTCTACACATCATATCATGCTCCAGAGGATGCTGGTGCTTTGATCTGGCATCCAGAGGTTCTGCTGCCTACGGGGACATTGAGAGCACACAGCAGTGCTGCAGGACACTAGTTCACTGCAAATCTCCACAACCACAAGGTTCCATGAGTCTATTAACACCCTATACACCTTCCTAAAGCTGCTGCCAGGGTCCCTCACTCTGCAGATTAATCCACACACAAAACAGCTGCTGTGCACAGCAGGATGGGGCCAGCACCCTGCACACCAGAGCTGCTCCCCAGCACACAGCACCCTGCACCGTGCTCCAGAAAACCTTGGCACAATGTATTGCACCACTGCAACCGTCATGCAGCCTGTGCAACACCTGGGATGATGCCAAAACCTCTGGGAAGACCCCAGAGCAGACCCTAGAGCACCGTGCCATTTCCCAGAGGATTTCTGCATCCCACACCACTCTTTGCCGTGCCCGAGCTCACCAACAACCCGCTCAGAGCGGAAACCCACAGACACCGGTGGGAGAGGGAGCAGGGGAGGGTCGGTAGCAGGGCTGGGTGCTGACTCAGCTGTTCTGGCATGGCTGTGCCACCGAGCACTGGGCTCGGGGAGGGAGGTGCTGGGCGGGGAGGGGTGCGCGGGTTTCGGCCCCGGCGCGCAGGGAAGCAGGCTGGCGAGGGGCCAGAGCGCTGCCGAGACAGGCAGCGCTGTGGGAAGCAGGGAGTGCCTCTGTACCCCCACCCTGGGCGCTGCCAGCCCCGCAGGGATGGGATGGGCAGAGAGGCTGCAGGGCCTCGGTGTGGCACCGGGCACCAGCACTGGCAGGGCTCTGCCTTTGCCTGCCAGGGAGGTTTTGAAGGTGAACCTTCAGAGCCTGGGAAAAAGGAATCTTTTTTTCCAAACCAGATGTACCTTTCTGCCCTGAGTGCTCTGTTTTCTGAGGGCTGCGCTTCAGGTAGGGTGGAAATGTGTCTTGCCAGACTTTCAATCAGCCACCTTCCAGGTAACTCGTGTCCCATCACTGCCACCCTCCCCAGCTCTCCCCTTGTGTTCCAATAAGGGACCACATTCGTCCCTCCACACCTTGTTGTTTGAGGAGGTGGGTGAGAGAGGGATGTTTGCACTCCACTGAAGCTGAGGCTTTCCAGAGCGTTGTTCCCCAAAACCTGATGGTGTGTGTTGAAATAGGCAAAATAAGTCAACATCCAACAGGCAGCACAAGAAAGAAACCTGCAGGATGTCCCCACATCACTGTCTCCAGGGTGGAGGAGCCCTAGCATGAGGGGAGACAAAATGTCTTGCCAAGGGATAAAGTGCCTTTGAAGAGCCACCATCCTGTGCATCCATCCCTTCCCCGCTGCACAGGGAAATGCCTCAAAGCTGCTGTTTAACAACAGCATGGGACAGCTTGGCCCAGGAGATGGTCGTGCAAACCTCGTGTCTTCTGCTGGATGACAGTCCAGGTCCACGCACCAGCATTGCTCAGGATTATGCAGCTGGTGCGTCCCCATGGGCATTGCACTGGGCAGTGTGCTACAGAGGTGCTTACAGCTAGATGAGACATCTGCACCCCTGGAAGGACAGATGAATGTTCTCTCCACACTGAGTCAGCTCAAGTCTTCGCTTCATGCTGTCAGAAACACGCAGCAGAGGCAGAGTTGGTCTGGGCCCGTTAGGAAAGGGTGGAAATAGGAATGAAAATGGCCTGGAAGGAGGGTTTGTGACTAATCCATGGATCAAGAGGCTTGGAAGCAGCAACCCATATCTGAGCTCTCCCACAGTGCCAACCCTGACACAGGGAGGAGCAAGGGGGCCTCTGGTACAGCTAAAGCTGGAGTTAAAGTGGCCATAACTAGGATTGCCCCAGACTGCAGCAGGAAAAGCAGGTGAGACCACTGAGGTCTGTTGCAAAACCTCACAACGACTGCATGTGTGAGAGGCTGTGAGGCAAGGGGACATGATATTCAGGAGGTCCTGGATGGTGGCTGCATCCTTGTGCACCCCGCAGAGAGAGTGAGCAGCTGCACTGGCTCAGTCAAGCTCTGCTG
The DNA here is from genome assembly GCA_024611175.1 of Megaceryle torquata. Lineage (NCBI taxonomy): Eukaryota > Metazoa > Chordata > Aves > Coraciiformes > Cerylidae > Megaceryle > Megaceryle torquata. The sequence goes on from JANIJG010012475.1 coordinate 51,312, forward strand.
AGACTGTCCTGGACCTGTTTCCTCTTGGCTCAGAGCTTCAGGATGGAGACAACACCCACACCCCCCTCACCATTCTCTTTATTTACAGACACAACATCAACAGGGGATGTGGAGCTGAGAAGTGGCACCTCATGAAGCATCTGCCCACCCAGGCAGCACTGTGCCTGCAGCAAGGTCTTTACAAGCTCTGTGCAGTGGGAGGGTGGGTGGGCATGTGGTGCAGGCTCCACGAGGTGGGGAAGCCAGCTGGCCAACCAAAAGTCAATACACCTCTCCGTGGATGAGCCTCCTTCGTCTTCTGAATCAGCTATTTCCACCGGCCGCCCACCATGGTCTTCCCACGGGCAGCCTTTGACCTGGAAGGGAAGCAGAAAAGCACAGGCAAAAAGACATCAGTGACTGTGAAAGGAGGACAAGGTGGGTGCCACCAGCAGTCCTGCGGAGAGGCCCAAGCCATCTCCAGTTGATGCTCACTGCCCTGTGGAGAAGAAGGATTTCAGTAGCCCCAGGTGAAACCCTGGGACATGAGTCAGTCTGTGTGTTTTGGGACTCTTATGGGAACAAGCTCATGCTTTTTGCCATGTGTTTCTAAGGACCCTCAATTCCCTTCCCATGTTTCTCCCTCCCAAGTATCCTTCAGAGAAGAATCAATGAGTTGGATCTCTGGTTGCAAAGGGATGCATGGCTGCAGGATCCTTCTCCCAGGCAGCAGAAACTGTAAAGCTGTTACCCAGGGCCCAGCACATCGCCCTCCTTAACCAGCATCAGGGGAACAGGCACCACTCTGGGCATGGGTCTGCAGAGAGGAGAAGGCTTGGGTTGACAGCGGAGGGTGTTTCTGGCATGTCAACCTGAGAGTCACCAGCATGGCTTTGGTGGACAATCTTTGGCATTGCCTCCTCCCTCAGCCCTACTGCTACCCCGGTGTCAACCCCAGCATCCATGCAGCACACATGCAGTGGGAGACACACAGCACTCAGGAAGTGTCTGTACTTACCCTTTGCTGCAGGAACAGGCCATGTTGGGGCAGAAGAGAAGAGAGATTTGGTGTAAGCATGTGGGAGATGCTGCTACCTGACAGATGGGGTGGGCTGAGCACCTCTCAGCAGAGATGGAAGGATGGGATGGGAATGCGAGAGCAACATGATGCTCCCAAGGGTGGGGGTTAAACACCCATCTCCTATGAACCTTCCTATGAAGGGTTCCCCAGTCATGTGTAGGGAACATGGGCATGAGGGCAGGGTGCCCTGACCTTGCAGGGCTGCACAGCTCCCACAGCCTGTGGAATTTCCCCTCCTAAACAAACTGGGCTATCCAGCACCTTCCCTGGGATGCTTGGCAGAACCACTGCAGGGATGGGGGCAGCTGGAGGCTGGCAGAACCCCACAAGACACAAGGCTCCATATGCAGCACTTGGACCTCCATGGGGTCCATCCCCAGCTGGGGTCTCTGGGGCAGGGGGAAGGTGGTGGAGGTAGGTAAGAGGCAATGAGGGGGTCTGTCAATGGGAGCAGAGCAGCATGCACCAAGGTCCCTTGGCCAAAGCTGCAAGGTACTATTGAGACCAGAGATAAGAGTGGGAAGGTCAGGAGGTGGCTCTGCGAGGGTACAAAAGAGCCAGGAGATACACAGGGAGGAGACTGGTCTAGGGGAGCCAGGAGGCATCAAGGAAGGGTGCTCAGTCTGCCCAGGGACTTACACTTTCTGATGGTCACTAACACGGTTTCGGAGGACATTGATCTGCAAGAGAAACACAGGCAGGTGGTGAGGCCTGGCAAGATGCCCCATGGCTGGCCAGGGACAAGGGTCAGAAAGAAGATGCATCACTGCTCTCTCATCCCCAGTGGTTCTTGCGTGAGGTTTATCATGGGGCTGTGCTGTGCAGCACAGCAAGAAGCCTATTGTGGTGCAAAGCACATGTCCCCAGGAGCTGGGAGGTCACAGCCCCTTTCACCACAGCCTCCAGTATGCACTCATCCTTGCCAGGGTGGCTGGCAACTGCTGGGAGCGTTGTGATCATGGCTCATCTCTAGAAGGGAGGGATTTGTGGCTTTGCTTTTGGTGGTGCAGAGCCCCTTGGGTGTTTGTCACCCCATGCACAAAGGGGGACACAGTCCTTTCCTGACTCAGCCAGCTTTTGTGCAACAGCACCATACAACCCACCTTGTCTCCCAGATGGGTAGCAGAAGGGCAGCCAGGTGCACGAAGGGTGAGCAAGGTCATCACCAAGGACCTCACAACTCACCTCATATTTCTGCCTCTTGAACTTTTCCTGCAGGTCAAATTTCTCAGCCTCCAGATCACGGATGGTTTGCCAGAGCTCCTTGGCCTTGTCCCTGTGGGAAGAGCCAGCCGTGTCTGTGTAGAAAATGGATGTGGCTTACAGGGACCTCACTTCAGGGGACAGGGCAGTGATGCCACCATCTCATCTGCTCCCCCAGGACGGGTGTCTGCAGGCTCCGTGCCCAGGTGGAGATGTGTTGATGCTGCTCAGACGGGTGGCAATGACAGTCCCAAACTTGGAGCAGAGCCACGGGTGACGCTGAGAGGTATGGGGACATGTATGGCCCACGCACGTGAGCGTGGCTCCCTCTGATGGCCGGCACTGTCAGCAGCAGCCTGGCAGTGGTGGCCATTCAGAGCCACGGAGCCCATGTCCCAGCTGTGGTGACAGAGCCCACCTCCCAGTTGTGCCATCACCCTCTCTGGGATGCATCCCAGGCAGCCCACCCTGGCCCAAGATCCTGCTCCAGAACATGGGACCCAAAGCAGAGCCCCTGTCCTGGACATCCCTCCAGCAGCCCTCACCTCAGCTTGTCTTCATTGAGGTGGTCGATGTTCAGGGGCTTTCGCCGTTCACTGAGGATCTTCTTTTTCTTTTCCCGCTCTGTTTGCTTCTTCCCACCCTTTTTCTCTGACTGAGGAAATCAGAAGAGGGAAGGAAATCCATTGGAGGGAAGGAAATTTGTCCAGCCTTTGCTCTACCCCATTCCCCAATTCTGCTCCCAACACCCTCAGCTTTGGGGATCCAGAAGCACATGATCCTCAAGGAAATTTTGGCAATGGTGGACAAGAAACACCACCAACTCCTGTCCCTGAGGCAAGGCTGGACCTGCCCTGGTCAGCATCTGCAAAGCAGAGCTCTCAGCTCACTTTGGCCCTCTGACCACTGCTGTGACCCAACAGTGGCCACCTGTCTTCTCCTGCTTGAAGAAACCACGATCTACAGGCTCCAAGAACATGCACAGTGCTGTGAGGCCAGCCCTTGGCTGAGCCCTTCCCAGGAGCACCAGCAGCTTCATTGCAACGACCTAGAGTAGGATCACACCTTCTGCATGTAGCCTCCAAAATGTAGCATGTTGGAGAAAGCTTTCTTCTTCCGTGCTTCCTCCTCAGCCCTCTTCCGTGCCTCCTCTTCCTCTTTGCGAGCTCTTTCTTCCTGCCAGGGTCAGAAGTGGGTCAGGAAGGGACAGATGGAGACCTCACAGACTGGCTTGCATGCAACCCACACGTGGCCTTGTACCCTTGTTCTACCCAAGATCAGCCCAAGCCCCCCTTCCCCAGAGGGAGACTCACGGCCATGCGGGCCTGGCGCTCCTTCTCCCTCTCGCTGCGGATCCGCTGCTGCTCTGCCCTCTCTGCTCTCCGCTTTTCCTGCAGAAGGAGAGGCCATTGGCTTGGACATCCCAGGGAATCTGCATCCTCTCAGTACCTAAGGACACAGCCCTGATCCCAAAAGCCCTGAGAGCCCCAAGGGCTGATCTACCGCTCCCACATCTCCTAAGGGAGCTTGTGGACCAGTGACGACTGGGGAAGGTGCATCCCCACCAGGCTCTGCAGCATTGCAGCAGCCAGACCAGGGGCTTCCCAGGCACTGGGGTACAAATTCTGGCTCAAATCTCAGGCTCTATCTTGCAGGGACATGGGATGTCTCAGGTCTTGCTCTTAGGACTGTGTGGAAAGTACGATGTCTGTGTGCTCCCGGGGGGAGGGTGGTGATAGTGATAGAGAAGGAAGGCTGCAGACTTACAATCCTGTCCTTGAGGGACATCAGCTCCTCTTCCTCCTTCTTCCTGCTCTCAAAGTGTGCTTCGATGAGGGCCTGCAGTTCATTCAGGTCTTTCTCCATGCGTTTGCGGTGGATGTCCTGCACCAGATAGAAACAGTGGTGATGGCTACACTCCCAGGACTGAAGTCCTCCCGGATCTGCAGAGCTGCTGGACACAGTGGGGGGTTGACATTGTGTGCACTACTTACGTCAAAATCCAGTCTCTCTCCATCTGGGATTTTGGGAGGCACCAGGTTTGGCATGAAGACCCTGCAATCGAAGGTGAGAAGGAGGATGGTGAGACTGGCATAGATACCTGGGACAGGATGGTGTCTTTCACCCATGGATATACCCAGCCCTCCTGTCTGAATCTCGCAGTCTCCAGGGATACAGACTGAGAGCATTGTGAGGACAGGAAAGTGTAATGCTGCTTGCTGGAGGTTGCCAGCTGGACAGCCTCAGAGGAAGAGCTCTGGCATTCCCGGGAAGAACTCCAAGGCGCCCACATGGCTGGAATAACTCTGCAAGCTGCAGGCAACTTGGCCATGACCCTTTGCCAGGAACCCTGGGGCCAGCAGCCACCTCACAGCCCACCCAAAAGAGCACAGAGGAACCATGTGCTCCAGTGTGATCTGGTGCAGGGAGCTGGAAACCATCCTCTCATCCTCTGAGGCCTTGAGGGAGGGCAGGAGATGCTCAGCAGGGGCTGATAAAGACACAAAGAGATGAAGAGATTGCATCTGAGGACAGATCTGCCTCACACACCACAGCATCCCAGGGGTCCATGAGGACCCACAGGTTCCTGGCAATGGTTCACAGCCCCACTCCTTCAGGCAGGTGCTCCTGTCCCTGGGATGCTGGCACTCAAATGCCTACCTCATGGCAGCCATGGCCAGGAACATACCAAAGAAGCAAGATCCTGCCTGTGCCATGGACCACGTACCCCCCAGGCTGGGGTGCACAGAGACTTTTTCCAGCTGCAGGGGACGTGGGGTAGCTGAACCTTCTCCAAGGAGTGCACAAAATGCTTCAAGACCTCAGTCTCAGGATCCTCTTCCTACTCTATGTTTATCTGCCTATTTCTCTCTTTTTCTTTCCACGTCTAAGTTCTCACCCTGCTTTCATGCTTGTGAGGCCTCACTATCCCATGCCCTCTCTGGATTGTGGTGCTAAGCCCAACCACATGCAGCCTCTGCCCTGGCACAGCTCCTAGTTCAGACCTTGTACCAGAGAAAATGCTCCGACACTTACTTGGGCTTTGGCTTCGATTCGCCCGCTGGTCCCCAGGAGCAGGAGAGAAAGACAATGTCAGTGTCACAGAGGCATTTGCTTTCACACCTTGACCCAAACCCCACAACACAGGGCTGAGCTACCCCTCCCTCCCAGCAGCACAGGCTGCACCATGGATCATCCTCCAGCAAAGAGGCACGCAGTGAGCCCAGCCCTGTGCCAAAACCTGACACGCGCTGATGCTCCTGGCTGAGCAGAAGTGGGTTTGGTACCTCCTTAACAGTCAGAGGGGTAGTCCTCCCCACCCCACCAAGGAAAAAGGGTGGATACTTCACCTTCCCCAGGCTCCTGCTCTCGGTCCCCTTCTCCACCTGTGGAAAACATGATGCTTTGGCTCCCAGAGGCCAGCCCTGCTGTGCACCCTGCCCTCAGACATAGTGGGGTGCCTGTTCCCCTCTGGCTCGTGCTTATCCCCACTGCAAAGCCCATCTCCGTCCCTCCAGGATGAATGGGGACAGAGCAGGACCCTCACACCCACCCACCCAAAGACAGACCAGCAGAACCCCAGGTCCTCTCCCAGAGGAGCCCAGACAAGGTCTGCAGGAGCTCAGGATGGGAAAGAGCAGTACAAACCTTTCCTCTATATTTTGGGTGGATTTCTCACCTTGGCAGCAGAAAGCCATCCCTCCTGCAGGCCTCCCACTGCCCCCCGGGGTCAGGGCACCTCTGCCCCATTTACCACAGATTCTCTCTCTTCAGCAGCAAATTAAATCAACACTGAAAACCCCATGACAAGGGCACAGTGTCTTGAAGCCCTGAGATTAGGACTGAAATGGCCCAAACTATCTCTCCTCCACTCCTGCTTTACCTTCTCCTGATGTTTTCATTTCATCACCTTGTTCTGTTTCAAAAGCAATAGGGAGACTGTGAGCATCCCTGGGTGATGGCAGCCACAGGCCCGCAGCACAGAGGGGGTTCCAGCACCCTAACTCAAGGAGCATGGCTGGGATCTGAGCCTGCCCCACCAGCAGTGACCACATGAGGACACATACCAAGCAACCCAGCCTGTTCCAAAATGGTCTTGTGAAGTCCAGTGCTCTTTGGATGGTGAGACACATCAGAGTATGTCTCCATCTCTGGAAATCTTCCCTTTAAAGCTACAGGAACCTCTTGGTGGAACTGGCTTAACTCATTTTTGGCATTATTTCAGAGTGCTGGACACTCTTTGATTGGCAACCAGCAGAAAGCACCATGGTCCTCATGCTTGCAGGGCCAAGATGCTTGGTAGATCAGGAAAGGGCAGCTCAGTTCTGACAGCTCCTTACTGAAAACCATAGATACAGGGGAGATCTGCCCCCTGTGCTACTGACCCCCTGTCACAGGCCACACTGGGACATCCCGGACCCTGCTCACACCCCACTGAAGCAGAGCATGGCTCCAGCCAAGCCATGGGAACTCACTGGCAAAGCCACCACACACCTTCTGCCTTGGTTTCTTCGGTCTCCTCCTCTGCCTCCTCTACTTGTTCTTCCTGACCTGTAGAATAATGGGCAGTGTAAGTCCGACTGCCATCAGTCCCACCAGCTCCCTGTGGACCCTGTGTAGGGACAACTGAGGCATGGAGATGGCCAAGAGGGAGACCCGGGGAAGATAGAGCCACAGAAGAAAGAAGCAGCAGTGCAGAAAGCAAAAGGCTTCGCTCTAACCTTTGCCGAAGGGCTGCTGCTCCCTGTGCTTGGGCAGGGCAAAAAAAGTAATAAAAATCAAAGGATTTCTATCCACCTCCTGCTTTGTCCCTCATTCCCTCTCATGGTGTCATGCTCTTGTACCCCAGGGAAGGGGGGAGTGATTTCTACTGCTCTCCTCTAGCCAGCAAACAAGACCAGAATTAGAGAACATTCCTTTGGCTCCTTCACAATCTGATTTATGACACTGTTTGAGCATTTTTCCACTGGAGGGAGCAACATCCCCACAAGAGCCCTCCAGTGGAGTCAGGGTGATGCTGAGGCCCACATGTCCTTGGAAGACTTGTGGTCCCACAACAAGAGAGAAGGAAAGAAAGACAGCAAACCACGAGGGCAGTTGGTTGATAGACGTAAGAGAAAAGCCACAGCCACAGGAGCAGATACACCCAGCACAGCAGCAGGGAATAGGGTTGCAAAAAGCAAGAGATAGAAGTGGAAGAATGAAAGAAAACCATTTCCCAACCAAGGAGAGGCAAAAGACACACCGACCCACGACATTCACAGAAGCAGTGGAGAGATCAAAGAAAGAAAGATGCAATAACTACCGTCTTCTTCCTCTATCCATTCTTCCTCTTCTGAGCCAGGGAGGAGGGAAAGGAATAAGTGCAGAGGTTAGTGGGACGCCATGAAGCTGCAGGGTGTAGCTATGGCGTGCATGGGATGAGGACTCCAGCACTGCAGGGGTTTCTCCCTTGTGCCCCTCTTTGTTTTTAACATTGAGGACATTTTGCTGTGCAGCAGCCCTGGGCCATCCAGCAGCACCCCGAAGCAGCAAGCTGCTCAGGAAAACCCAGCTCCCAAACCCAGCCCCAAGTGCCCAGCCCAGCCGTGTCCCAGAACAGCTGTGTGCACCATGGGGTTTGCTACTTCAGCAGCTGAGGCAGTTGGAGGTTTATGCTTGAGCATCATTAATATACGTTCAGCTGAGGCTCCATCTCCTACTGGGTTACTGGTCTCACACCTCTGCCACTGCCCAAGTCCAGCATTTCCACCCCTTATTTGGGTCAAGGGATCCCTCTAGACAAGAGATCCCGAGAAAGTTTAGGCAGGGCTTGATCCTACTGATGTTGCAGGTGGAGAAATTCAGAACACAGCCTCATCAGCCTTTCCTGGCCATGATTTGCCCATTGCCATCAAGGAGCTTACCACCACAACCCACCCAGGCAAAACACTGAACAACAAGCACTTGTCTCTTGGTCCTTGCAACCACTGGTGAAACACCTACCTTCTTCCACGTACTCCTCTTCACAGGGCACACGTGTGGATGGGAGAGAGGGAATGGAAAAAGATGCAGGTTATTGAAGCTGCTCTGATCATTTCTCAGCTTCAGCCTCAGGGCAGCTGCAGATGCTCCACATCCTCTTACCTTCCTGCTCCCTGCAAAGCACAACACCAATTTTCAGAGTTAGAGTTCTCCTGTAATGGTGTCTCCTGCATGAGTGTCCATCAGGGAGGACAAAGGGGCATTGGGAATTTCTTCTGGGTTCCCTGTTTTTGTAGGATGACTGCAGTGAGCTGGGCAGGCTGCTGTGTGGCATGCTGAGAGGTGGCAGTGGGGGACAATGGGAGGGGACAATTAGGGGACTGGAACATCTCTCTTATGAGGAAAGACTGAGGTACTTGGGATCTTTTTAGTCTGGATAAGAAGACTGAGGGGGAATCATATCAATGCTTATAAATGCTTAAAGGGTGGGTGTCAGGAGCATGGGGATGGTCTTTTTTTCAGTGGTGCCCAGTGACAGGACAAGGGGTAATGGGCACAGATTTGAACACAGGAAGCTCCATATAAACATGAGAAGGAACTTCTTTACTTTGAGGATGGTAGAGCACTGGAACAGGCTGCCCAGAGAGGTAGTGGAGTCTCCATCTCTGGAGACATTCAAAACCTGCCCAGACATGTTCCTGTGTGACCTGATCTAGATGAACCAGCTCTGGCAGAGGGGTTGGACTGGATGATCTCCAGAGGTCCCATCCAACTCCTACCATTCTATGATTCCATGGCCAGGCAGGCCACAGATAACAGGTGTTGAAGTCCTCAACTGGCACTTCAATGGTGGTCAGAGCACAACATTGTTTTGCAGTTTGAGAATATTGGGTGGCCGTGGCCTGTGATCCTAAAAATGGGCATCTAACATCCCACCTTTGCCCCAGAGTCCATTCCTGACCCTCAGGGACATTCACAGTCTGTCTTTGGGTGTGTCCAGGGGACGCTGGGCACAGGGGTCAGACTGATCACCAAGACACATGAATCTGTTGTGGCATTTGAACGTAGGAGAAGGGTTCAGATCTACATTTTCTGCTGGTGGAGAAGTAGGAGCTGTGTTTGGACTGATTCCTATGAGCTCAGCTATTGAGCCCCTTCTCTCCAGGTTGTGCCTCATGGTCCAGCAGCCTTCATCAGCAAAAGATGCCCTCAAATTTGGGACCTGGGGTTTGATGTGCAGAAAGTGGCAGTAGGATCCCAGCAGCAGCAGCAGACATCAGCTTTTCCCAGCTCCACCTCACTGGTTTGGACTGCTGCAGTTTTAATGTAGGGACTGGTCCCCTGCCATGTATGCGCTGATACAGCTCCTAACACAGAGCTCCCCACTGCTGGGGGTCTTGGCACTACCAGAGCAGTGGGGCAGGTGGGCACAGGGTGGGGGAAGCTCTTCCATGCTGGGTGGTGGGTCAACAACAAGAGCCAGTGCCCCCCCCAAAAAGCAACCCTTAGCAAAACCATGACCCTGCAGGAAGGAAGGAATGAGAAGAAAGGGTGTTTAAAAACACACCACTTACTGCTCATATTCTTCGACAACTTCTTCGGAGTCCGACATGCCTGGTTATCTGGCAGAATTCAAGGCAGAGTGGAAAAAGTGAGGGTTAGGAGCTGAGATAAGAAGGAGCACAGCCTGTCCTCCAGCGCCCGAGATGTGGACACAGAGATGCTGCATCTCCCCAGAGCACTTGGAGCTTCGAGTTGTCCCCAGCCAGGCTGTGACAGCCTTATCTCAGCAGAGATAAGGCTCCCCCCTCCCTCTCCCCAACCCAGGACCACAGCTTGCCCCAAATAGGAGGTAGGAGATTAGACACAGCCTCATGCAACACTGATAACTGCTGTCAGGAGCCATGTCCAGGACATGCAGCTCTCCTCACCGCAGCCATCTCAGGGTGCTGTGTTCGCTCAGCACATGGGAAAATAACCCAATTATAACATTCAGCTTGTTTTGCTTCCTGACTATTCTTAGCTCAGTTGGGATATAGGAACTTGTGGGGATGTCCTGTTATCTCAAAAAGTACAGTCCTGCACACGTCACAGCACAAGATTCTGGTGAGACCTCCCAGTGCAGCTCTCCAGGAGCAGAGTGTGCTCTGGAAAGGGGTGATCTGGGATCAGCTGGAGCATTTGTCTCCTGGTCCTGGCACTAAGACTGAGGTTACCTAAAAGGCATAATTCATTGTCCTGCTGCATCTCAGCTTTGATGAGCTCTGGCATGAATGCGAGCGGTGGGCAGGCCGTGCAGAGGCTTGGGCTAATGCTCAGTGCCGTTCCAGGATGCCCAGGGCTGGTTTAGTCATGGGGCTAATAACTGCAGAAACAGCCATGCTCATCTTCCCAGCATACCCATCACCCTCCCAGCCAGCCAGGACAATTTCACTCATCATCCCACCTCATCTCACTTCTACTTAATGCTCCACAGCAAGGTCTGCACCCATCAGCCCAATGATCAGCACCAGCCCAGGGCATCCTGGACCAGCCCTGAGCATTAGCCCAAGCCTCTGCACGGCATGTCCACTGCTTGCATTCGTGCCAGAGCTCAGCAAAGCTGAGATGCAACAGGACAACGCAAGGCAGCTCTAGAAATAACTTCCATGTGCCAAACCACCTGTTCCCGGAGCAGCACTGCTTCACTTCTCCTGCCGGGTGTCTGGGAACAACTGCTCCTGGCTACATCTGTTGAGCATTCATTACCCAGGGTAGGTACGACAGGCTTGGGGATTGCTTATTCAAGATGCTGAATCCAGGGCTGGAATCCACAAACCCGGGAAAGATGGTTACAGGAGGGGTGCCTCTGCATACCCCAGGATCCTGGGGGGTTGTCAAATCTCTCTTCTGAGCAATGACTCAGAAGGTGCTTTTTGGAGACAAATGAAGTCAGAATTCAGCCCCAGCTGCCTCGGGTTCACCACCTGCTTCTGCTGTCAGTGCTCCCTTCCCTCTAATGCACCTGGGGCTTGGCCCCAAACACAGCTTTCCAGCACCATTCTCTCAATGTCTGCTCCTCATTGAACTTCAGTTCCTGGCCTTACTTTTCCCCCAGGCTCAGCATGGTCCTGCTACCCCAGGAGTTGGGCCAAATCATTTCTGCAGCCTCTGAGTGCCCAAGAGTCTGTGGGGTTCTCTCACGACAGAAGAGTGGAGACTCCCTCCTGGCCGTGACAGGCCAAACATGCATTTATGAAAGCTTATTTCTACATTTTCTTTCACCTCTTCTCTCATACATCACCAGATCCCACAGAGCATTTGCTGAGGTACAGCAACAAAACAGGACTGTTGAAGGGGTGCACAAGAAAAATTAACATTACACCAGAAAGTGGCTCAGAAATATTCCTCCATCCTCCACACAGAAGAAGATAAATATTCCCATTAAAGCTTTGAAATCTTGTTTTGAAAGAGAAAGGACAACCCAGCAGATGTATTACAGAGTTAAAGAGGAAACATTGCACGTATTATTGACAGAAAATAACATCCCCCATCATTTGCTATATGGAGTATTGACTAAATACTCCAGATTTCCCTCTTGCTCCTTCAAATCCACCTCTCCGTTAGCTCAGAGCTGGCTGGTCAAACCTCTGGGAATGAGTTAATCCTCCAAGGTTCACAGTCTTTGCTTTCCTCCAGGTTACCCAGACATGGAGCTCTCTTATCCCAGCATTTCCTCCAGGGTGGGTCACGTCACTGCTCCCTTCCTGCTTGGCAGGGTAAGACCATGCACAGGAGCATCCCACCCCTAACCCACCCTCTAGGCTGCCAGTGAGCCAAGGCCAGGCTGTCCCGACTCTCCCATGGGCATCACATCCCTCCTGTCCCCTCCAGACACAGGGAATGGGGGGATCTATGAGACTCCCCCACAACCAGGGCATCCAAAATCCTTCTCAGCCACCTTGGCCCTCATCAGAGTGGTTCAAAAGGTATTGGGCATGTTGCAAATAACAAGGTCCTGAAGAGGGTCCTGATGCTTTATCCATGGGAATGCCTTCATGGCAGAAATACATCCCAGTGCAAGCTGGGGAGGACCATTAACCCTGAGCCAAATCACTTCTGGGTCTGTAACAGATACCCTTCCACTGAGCACCCTACACCACGAGCAGGCACCCCACCGCCCCAGCCTTACCTCTGCCCGTGGGGCACCGGTGGGATCCCAGGGAGCCGAGGGGAAGCCAGCGGGCGTCTGGGAAATGCTCTTTGGGGGCAGGAGGCTTTAAGGGGGCTCCAGCGCCCACCCCGGGGCGGGCAGCGCCGGGAGGAATGTGCCCGGCGCCCAGCAAGGAATGCAACACTTGTGAGCTGCTATTTCGGCAGCCTCGGCCCTGGCCCCCTCCGCCGCTCCCCCTTCCCCCCCAGGAGCCCATATAAGCCCAAGCTATTGTGTGGCCTCAGAGATTTGCTATTTTAAACCCTCCAGACTGAGATACGTGAGTGCCCAAGGGGCTGACACAAGCCAGCCAGCTGTCACTTTCTAGGGCCAGGGACGCTGATAAGACAGCACTGCGTGAGTGGAGGACCCTCCACTGCAGCCCAGGAGCGGGGCTCACTCAGGCAGTGCAACAGGTCCAAGATGCAATGAGAAGGGAAGAGTCTCAGGCTGCTTTTACCCCCAGCCCCAGGAAACATTTGCCTTTGATTTTTTACCTTTATTCCTCTTGCCAGAAGAAGGGATGGGAACTATTCCCAGTCCCAGCCCAGGAGCAGGTGACCAAGAGAATCTTAGAAAGAGTAAATTTTATTAGAAAAAAAAAACAACAAAAAACAAAAGGCAAAAAGGCACAGAGCAAACAAAATCCCTTCCAAAGCCCAGCAAGCAAGATCAGATTCAAGGGCAGCAGCAGAGTCCCACACCGAATTTGGACACCGCAATGGTTTCTCAAGGCACACCCCCAGCCCATTGAAAGGCTCCAGCATGAGATTCGAGAATAATTTTATGTCCATGGCACCCTAAAGCTGGCCTCAAGAGAGCACCCTGCTTCCCTGCTGGGTGGGCTCAGCACCTCCAGGAGTGAAGGACCTGGGGTCTGCACAGCCACCGGCAAAGGGCTCAGGAGGAAGAGTGAGGGAAAGGGGGTTTGCAAAAGGAGCCCAGTACAGTGTGCTTAGCTCCATACACACCCCCCAGATTAGGGCATGGCCAGCCCACCCTTCCTATATCACTAAATGAAAGGGGTTGCTGCTCGTAGGGGGCAGAGGTTGGAGAAGGCGAAGCTCTGGCTCAGCTGCATGCTGGAGGGAAGCATCAGGGCCATCAGGTCCACTCTTCTTCCATGAGACATCTCCAAGCTACACTGGCACACAAGTGGCTTTGCAAACACCATTTGCCTTCAGTTGGGTCTCTCCAGCAGTGACAGTCTAGGAGGGGTGGCATTTGCCTGCCCCACCTGATCCCACACAAGCCAGGCAGCAGGGATGGACACGCTTCACGGACACACAGCTGAAACTCCCTTGGCCAGGCAGCTTCCTGCCCCGCTGATGGATCCAGCTGTGAAGGAGCCGTATCAGCTGATGCTCTCTGCAAGTGGTCATGGGACACAGCCAGAGATTAGGAGCAAAACACAAAAACATTCTGGGGAAACAAGGCCAGAGTCTGCCTTCAGCATTGGCAAGGAGTCTCCAGGACTGGGCACTCCCAGACAGGCAGCAAGTGAGGACTGGGGATGCTGGGATAATCTTCCAGCCTGCTTCCTTCCCATCCCACAAGCAAACGATCCTGGCGACCTGGGGTGCGCCTACACATGGCGTGGGAGACTCTCATGGCAGTGGGCTGCTGGGCAGTTGGGTAGGGCTGTGCTTTGATCTTCAGAGCAAAACAGTTTTTTCAGGATCGTCTGATATTAATAGAACCGATTTATTACAACTGTAAAAGAAAGTGAGAAATGGTGAGGTTGCAAACCCCCAAAGGCAGCTACTTTAAGCAGGATCATACTTGTCCTCAAAACAGGATGGGTCAGGCTGGCAACCCCTAGATTGTACCATGTGCTACCTCCATTCCCTTCCTCCCTGAGACCAGGTGGTCTCTTCCTTACAGCTGCCTCCAGTTGCCCCCTCCTGCTGACTCCCCTAAGTCGCAGGGTCCTGGATGTCCCAGACAACCCCTCTCCCCACCATGGTCTGGTTCTCCCACATCTGCCCTGTGGGTGATGCACCATCAGGCAGGTCCCAGCTCTGCCCTTAACTGGGATGCACCAGATTTCAAAGCAGCTCCATGTCTACCTTGGTGTCTCCAGGGGTGTCTCCAGGCTGCTTTACCCAGACGTCACGGTTTGGCAGGCTGCCTATTTTCCTGGTATCCTGAAAACAGGAGAGTCATAAGAGACACAGGAAGATTTTGATGCATCATATGCAGTGTTTCCTTGGTCTGACTTCAACCAAACATTGAAACATACATGCTCCAGGTAAAAACAGCCAGCTTTGAGATCCTGTACCTGGTAGACCCTCAAAACCATATGCAGCTGCAGCTCACAGAGAAGGGCGGCGGCTGGCATCATTACAGGAAAAACTGATGAAGAAGCTGCAAGCGTTACCCAGGAGTGACCCCAGAAGCAAACCCTTTCCCAGCAGACATGGAGCCAGCACGGCCTCATGGTGCAGACACGTCTGGGCAGGGCTAAGCTCCGCAGATCATTGCTGGGGGTGCCTGGGCTTGCCTGCCTGGGCTGCAGGGCTGGGCTGGAGCTGCCCCTCCTGGTCTTGTACCCAGGCAGCTGCAGGAGACTCTGCCATGAGCAGTGACAAAACACCTTGTTGCTATAAACAGTGACACCTCCCCAGGGCTTGCTGAACCTCTCCTTTTCAATGCAGGAAAATACCCTGAGGCCAAAGGGTCTCCTGTCTCTCTCCTTCACATCCATGGCCCTGGAGCAGTGACCCTGGCAATGTGCTGACCTCTGAGTCCCCTTAGCTGGGCACTTGGACCACACAGCTACAAGACACCTTACTTTTGGGGGCTGGGATACACTCAGGGATGCAGATCACTCCAGACCTCATATGAAGCAGGACCTCTCAGTGCACACAGTTCTCATAGCCCTGCAAGCCCAGTGCTGAACAACTGAGCATACTTGTCATCCTCCAAGTCAGAGCTACTCCTCCAGACACAGGTAGAGATGGGATCATGCTGGGGTGATCTCTCTCACTGGTGGCAGTGTCAGTTCCCCCTCCATGGCCCCTGGGACACACACCCATCTTGTACCTGATCCCTCCTCACCCCACCAAGGGCTGGGAGCAGCTGCCTTGGGCACTTCTGGATCAGAATCTCAGCGGAGCAACAAGTAGAGCCCTGCTATCTCGCCATGGTGGCCCTGCAGCACCCAAACCTCCAAGCCTGGCTAAGCCCCTCTCAAACCCTTTAATGGGTTCAGTCAAAGGTTCATCAACCCTTCAAGCCCCACCTCACGAGACACAGGGACATGTCCTGCCAGGCTGCCTGATCCGAAGGGTCTAGTCCAAGGTGTTGTCACAAGCCAGTACCTTGCTCTTTTCCTCCTTGGCAGGCTCCTGAGTTCGGCTGATCCACAGATTAATACGCGATGTCACTGATCCTGGGATCTTCACGTTGTCCTGTGGCACAGAGAGGGACACCAGGGTTACAGCACCAGCTCTTCCACTGCATGAATGTAACCCAGGACAGTCCCCAGGGCACAGGGAGACTGAGCAAACCAGCAACAGGTAGAGACCAACCTACACCTTGGCTCCATCCCAGCTCCTCAAATACCAGTGCATCATCATGAACACACACACCACCAGAGCACAGATTCAGTGGCAGCTGATGACCAAGCCCAGCCCTGCCCAGCACCACTCAGCAAGCATCAAACTCCCAGCAACAGCCTCCAGGGTGCAGCCTGCTGGGCTGTGCATTGGTATCCAAACCAGGGAAGATTTCTCCAGAAAGATGGTGCCTGCCCTGGCACAGGACCCCACTGGAAGGTCCTTGCTTGGAGCAGCTTCTGCCCTTACCTTCCTGACAGTGAGTGGCTCAGCCTTGCTGGGAGTGCTCGCCTCAAAGAAGTTGCGCTTGCTGGCCACCCCCTCTGACAGCACACGGCTCTTCTGAATAGTCAGTGATGATTTCACCACCTCAGAGCGCTGGAAGGAGAAAGGGGCATCAACAAGGTCCATGCTGCATCCTAAGCCATAAAACCCGAAGTGCTGCTTCTGACAGGCACCCCCAGGCCATCGGGGTCTCCTTCCTCCCTGCCCGTCACCAGCTCAGGGGATTCCTCCCAGCAGGACCATGCAGCATCCCCAAGACCCTCTCCAAGGGATGTTTCATCCCTCCTCCTGGAACCCTGAGATCTATCCCTTCTTCTGTCTGGGACCATCCTCTTCAACCCCAATAGTACTGCTTGTTTGGTGCAGCTCATTCCCTCTCTCCCTTCCTCGCTCAGCTCCAGGACACCCCTCTCTCCCCACACATCCCTCCCACACCAACCCGGTTATGCCAAGGGCTCTTGGTACCTGCACGGCTGAGGTGTACTTTTCCAGCTTCTCCCCAATGGTGGTGCTGCTGCCTGGGATCCTCAGACTCACGCTGGTGGAGAAGAGGGGAAACAGTTGAACAAAGCCCCCTCAGGATCTTCTGGGAGTCAGCCCACAGTCCTGGGGGACTCCACTTGGCAGAAGAAGACCCCTTTTGACCCAGATACTCCTCCTGCATCCATCTGCCAAGTGAACCAAGGCAGCTCATTCCCTGCTGGTGACCAAGATCTCTGGGTCTCTCCATCTTACTGGTGCCATACTGTACATTGAAAATGATCTCTGAGCCCCTCAGTTTACCTTCTTCTTCACCCCTGACAGGACCAAACTTCACCTTCACCAATATCAGCAGGGGTTTGCCTATAGTATGCATAGGTACAAGCCCAGGTGCCCATAAAACCCTACTCCCCTGCCCTGTGTTCAGAGGTGGGAGAGGGCATCCTATTGACTCCTTGCATTCAGACCTGAGCCCTTGCTTCCACAAGAGTTTTTAAGCCACCTGTCCAAACCTTGCTATGGACATGCAGAGGATCGCTTGATTTGTCCACCAGAGCCAGATCGGGTTGGTCATGGACCTGTACGGTGGGTTTTGATATGTCAGAGGATATTGCTCAACACTTAGCCACTCCTGTGCAGACACAGGTACTGATGAGAAGCTACATCGACCAAGAGATGGCAGGGGCTCGCTGGGGGGATCTGGTACAGACGCAAGCTGTACATT
Source organism: Megaceryle torquata (assembly GCA_024611175.1). Classification (NCBI taxonomy): domain Eukaryota; kingdom Metazoa; phylum Chordata; class Aves; order Coraciiformes; family Cerylidae; genus Megaceryle; species Megaceryle torquata. The sequence continues at coordinate 68,780 of JANIJG010012475.1, forward strand.
GGACATTGTCCTGTCCTCTGCTAAGCATCACTGCCCGGTCAGCCAGGCACCCCAGGGACCAATGTTCAGCAGACCTGTGCCAGGGCACTCACTAGCTGGTACCAGGTCCCATCACCTCCTCCCCCTCCCTTGGAAAACAAAGGATGACAATTCTTGCCCAGCAAGACCAAAGTAACATGAAGAGAGGTGCTGACCTTCTTGTGAGAGGGCTTTGGCTTTCTTCTTTCTGTTTTCTTGAGATCATCTGAAAGACACAATGAGAGGAGATACTGGAGCTGTCTTTTTTGTTATCAAAGATAAACATGGGAGACATTGACTCATACTCTTCTCCCCCATTTTCAAGCAAGCTCCATCTTCACCCACACCAGAGCTTCTCTCATATCTCAAAGTTCTCCAGACTACAGACACTTTGTAGTGCTAACAGTTTTATTCCCAGTAAAACACCATGAAAGTCAAAGAAGCCTGGTCAGCCAGCCCTGATTCACAGCAGGGAGGATCTCAACAGCTCTTGGTTTTCCCAGCCTCTCCAAACACTTTATTCCAGAAATCTTTCTTTGTGGGGCTAGAACTGAAGATATCCTCAGGGATGTAACAAGGGACAAGAAGGAGGATGGTTTTATTTTTATCCTGTGCTCTCAAAGAAGGCTGGAAATGCTGGAGGGTGGGTGGTCATTCCCGTGACTCTTTGGAAAATCTAAAGACAATGAGCTCCCTCTTTTCTGATAACTTCCCACAGGTTTCCATGACAGCACAAAGTGTATGTACCATAGAAAGTCACAGAATTATTTGGGTTGGAAGGGACCTTAAAGATCATTTCTTTCCAACTCCCCTGCCACAGGCAGGGACACCTTCCACTAGACCAGGTTGCTCAAAGCCCCATCCAAACTGGTCCTGAACACATCCAGTGATGTGTTGATGGTCCACAATTTCCCTGGGCAACTTGATCCAGTGTCTCATCACCTTCGTAATGAAGAAACATGGGCCTGTTCATCACCACAGGTTTTGGTTAGACACAAAGAAGGAAAGTGGAGGAAAGACTGAAGCAGAAGAGTAATGCCCAGATCAAGGGCAGATTTTGAATGCACTTTTGGGAACATAACCTAGAGACCAAAACAACTCTTCCTTCCCCCCATCTACCACTGCCTAAATGGTTCTCCCATTTGTTCCAGCTCTTACCCGAAAGGAGACAGTTCTTGGGCTGGTCCGTCTGATGGAGGTGATATGAGTTGGCGAACTCTCTGACTTTTCTTCAGGTTCGTTTTGGGTGGAAGACAGATGTATTACTGCCTTTGAGGGATTCCTGGATGGTTGCTGAGGAAAAAGCAGACATCTGATGTATCCCTGCAGAGTCTGCAGAGAAAGCTGAGGTGCAGGGAGCAGAGCAGACAGGATGGAAACTGGTTTGGAGACAGGAGTTTGAGACTGAAATCCTCCAAATCTCATCTGTGACACTCAAATACTCAAAGCCCCAAACACCTCTTCAGTGAAACCATGATGGCAATCAGTAGGGGCTTGCCAGAGAAGGTGATCAGAATAGAACATGCAAGAGTGGGAAAGGAGGTGTCCACCACCTTGTGGTTTGCAGCTCTCAAAAAAACCTTCCCCAAAAGCCCATGGGTCCCATTTTCCTCCTGGTGCTTTTAGGCTCTCCCTCTCTGTTGTCCTCCAAGCACCCAGGACCTTGCACCTCAAAGGCTGCTGCCTTGTTCATTCCTGCTCACCTGCTGGTCCAGAGATGAGGTCACCACCGAGACTGTCTTCTCCTCCATGCTGCGACTTCCCTGTCTGGTCAGGATCTTCACTTCACGGAGCCGGCAGCCCCCCACCTCTGGTGATGCCCGTTGTTGCATCTCCCCCACCTCCTTCTGCTGTTCCCCATGAGGTGTCCCCACACCTTGTCCCTCTTTGTCCTGGAGCTGTCCTCTCACCACCACCTTCCTCTCTGAGGCTGGCTCTTGGTGCTTCTCTTGCGGTGGGTCACGTCTGTCCTTGGCCACATCCTGACCCTGCTCTTCAGCCTGGACTCTCTCCTGTCCCACACGTGGTTGTGTCCCTGCCTCTGCACGGCTCGATCCCACCCCTGGATCCTGCTGCTCCTTCTCCTGTCTCAGTTTTTCAGAGACAGCCATAGGGGACCTTGTCCTTCTCCCTTCTTGTGTCTTCAGCACCTCCGAGAGCTTGTGCTCTTTCCCATTCTCCGGAGACACCGGCTTCACCAGGGATTGAGGTCTAGAGGCAGAGACAAAACGTGGGGCAAACCTCAGCACCCTGGGGCCAGAGGGATGGCTTTTGGGCTGCAGGTGAGGTTAACCCAGACAAAAGGCTCTGGAGAGACATAAAAATCCCACCAGTATCCTGGAGTCAGAAGGAAACACCCCTAGAGCATGAGTCTCACCATGGACAAAAGCCATTCGAGTACTGGAAGTTTCTAGGATCAATTTAGAGAGCGGGTCAGGTTGTGTAAGGGCAGCCTGATCTCAAGGCACCTCCAAACCCCACCTCCCTACTGCAAGAGACTTTGGGACAACCACTGGAATGCCCCCTGCCCACATCCTCACTTCAGCAAAGGTCATAAAACATCACTGCATGGTTCAGAGGAGGACTGCCAGCCAGGCTCTGCATGCTGTGCTCACCTGCCCTGCAGAGATGGGTGTCTGTCTGCTCTTCTCTACTCAGGATCCCACTAGGGCATGGCCAGCACCCACCTGAGCTCAACCTTGGCACCAACCCTCACCCTGGCACACCAGCTCCCTGTGGCAGGGGGCATCTTGAGGCCCATGATTGAGCCCACCAGAGACATGCCTTTTTCTTTTACTCCTCCTGTGAAGTCCACCCTTCTGCCCAAAGGCTCAGTGGATCCCTTCTCTTCCCACAGCTCAGCCCACTCTCATCCAAATGAGACTCCTACCAGCTGCAACCTCTTTGGCTCAGGGTTAATAAAAACAAGGCAGTGATCCACGAGCCATCAGCATCATGAGTAAGATTGATGCTAGCAGGACTCTACACACCTGCTGGAAGCTGGACTGGTGTCTTTCACAGGGCTAGGAGGTTCTTCATCCACTGATGTGGAGGACAGCAGGTTCCGGTGCCTTCGCCGGCGCTCTCTTTGCTGTTCTTCTTCATCCTCAAGGTTCCTCTGCCTGGCCAGGCTGTTTGGATGAAACATAAGGACATGGTGAGGCTGTGTCCTACATGGGGAGCTTGGAGCCCTGATGCCAGACAAGAAAGGAGACTGGAACACCCTTGGGCAAGGGCCAAGGGGCTGATGGAAGTTGCCTTCCCCAGATGCAGTGCAGGGCTGGAGGAGAGAGATACCAACATGAGCCAGGTGTCACAAAGCGCTCCTACTCCACCCAGGAGTTTCCCAACACAAACACTTGACTTTACAACTCCTAATTTCTTCTGGTGGAGGGAGAATTCATTTAAAAGGAATCCCTACATTAAGCAAACCTTCCAGGGCAAGGATATTGCACCTGTAACTCAGCAAGACCAGGACCCTAGAGCCACCACATAGATCTCAACCACATAAACTGGAAGGGTAACCACTAGTGGCAGAAGATTTTAGCCCCAGCATGAGTTGTGGTGATGGTGTTTTAATTTTTATTGAGCAAAAAGCCTCAGATGCAAACGCATCAGAGGCTGAAGGCAACTGCTGACAAGCTCTGCCCTGGAAACAGGGACAGCAGGAGCTCCTCTTCCTTCCTTCCCATGATGGGTCTGGGAATGGTTTATAATCACAGATTGCACCAAAAAAATAAAGAGATGTGGTTTGCAATCATCTTTAAGGATTTTATTTTGCTCAAGCCAAATGTACAAATTTTTTTGATAAAGTACCACCCTGAATAAAAAGTTGTTTGGAAAACAGCACCTTTCCTGTCCTTTCTCTGGGCAAAACCTGCCCACCCTGCCTGCTGGTGCATGACCTGTGTTGGAAAATATTTTTATTGGCTGGATTGAGCTTTTCACAACAGTGTTCATGTACCTACAGCGTTAGTGCTCAATCAGCTGCGAACACGTGCAGGGGTCCCATCCGAACTCCCAGCACCCCCAACAGCCCAATGGGGCAGAGCCCTCCCTGCACAGGACCCATCCCACCACAGCATCCCCGCTCCAGAGCTGGCAGCCCAGTTTCACCCAGACTCAGGGTTTATTTTGAATTTGACTTTTAAGAACGTGAAAGTCAGAGCAGGTCCGGGCCTGCGGTATCGCCAGCGCCAATGTGGACACGGTGACTCGCGGCGTGGTTTGCGAGTTACTGTGTAATGAAAACTGGGTCATAAATTAAACCACATTACCCCCCGCAACTATTCGCGGCTTCTGTTCTTCCTGGTGAAGGGAGGCAGGGGAGCGCAGGACGGTCAGTGGAGCAGAACGGAGAGCAAAGTGGGGACAGGTCCTGGCCGAGAGCTCAGCACCTGTTTGGGGATGCCAGGGCTGAGCTGCCCGTCCATCCTGCTGCCTCCACCCCCACATCTCCTGCAGCCCTTGCAGCCTTCACACCCCAACAGCAACTGGACCCACTGCTGGGGTGTTCCACATGGTCCCCGGTGCCATGTTTGGGGATGCAGGAGGATGGGACTCACCCCAGGGAGCCCGTGAGCATCCCCAGATGGCTCGCAGCCCACTGGGGGTCACCTCCCCATCCACCTCCTTCCGGCTGTACCCAGCCCTGTGAGCCTGACCTGTCAATATTTGTACACAGCATAGCAGCGCCGTGCAGGCAGCACGGCTGTGTTTGCACAGCTCGGGGTGATCTCCCGGTGCAGCCATCGCTGCACACACACATTCCCACCCAGTGAGGTGAGCACATGCATGGGGGCAGGTGCCTCTGTTAAGCGGTCTTGTCCCTCAAGCAGCAACAGCGTGGAGCACTAATGCCGGTTTAAAGCCATGCGAGAGCCAGTTTCCTCTTTGCTTTCGCTCACACAGGCTCCTTCAAAATGAAAATGAGCTTTTCCTGCCTTGAATTTTCTTGGCTCCTTCAGAGGCAGCACATAACCTGGCATTATCAACATGCAGTTTCTTGTTATATGTAATTAAATAATCTACCCATTAGATTATGGATTTGCTTTGCCAACTTTTCCCTCCTCTTTTCAAAGAGGGATTTATTTTTCACCGTCTTGCCTTTTTTAACCTCAAAGAGATGAATAAAAAAAATAAATTGGCAAGTCTCCCTCTCCCTTGTCCTCTCCTGCCCTGTTAATGATTAGCGCTGAGATATCTGACATTTATGCTGTTTCAGTGAATGCTGTCTCATCTAATGAGAGAGGAGAAACTGCTTTTCTGGGTTGTGAAACAACCCGGGTGCGGGACCCCACCGGGCCTGTGCTCGGGCAGGTCCGTGGCTCAGAGGAGGTGGATCTGGATGAGGCTGGGATGTCCTCTGGATCCATCCCATCTGTGACGGAGGTAGGGTGTGGAGCTGGCAGCCTTCGAGCAATGGGCTCTCAATCCCCATTTCTGGGCTGGCATGGTGGGTGTCTTACCCAAAGTATTGGGGTTTACAATTAACTCCTGGAGCCTTCACATCTGCTTAAATTAGGATTTCTGCTCCTTTTGTGGGAGAGCGTGATTGAGTTTGAGTCACCATCACCCTTCTGCACAGCGGAGCTCGGCGCTGCTTGCCCTGGAGACTACAGGATGTCGGGAGCAATCCCTACATCATCCAAGCTTCGTGTGAGCCTCTGACTCACTCCACGCTGCCCAGGACCCTCATCTGCCCTGGCTCCCATTGGAGTCAAAATCACTTTTTAGGAGAGGTCGAGCGGAGGGGCCAACAGCTGGGGCTGCAGGGATCTCTCAGTGACTGCCAATGAACCAGGGCTTGCTCAGCGCCGGATGGGCAGAGGCTGCAACCACCACACGGCAGTGCTGGAACACACACCCGGGGGGGTATGGGCATGGGATGAGTGAAAAACGCCACAGCTGACTCTGGAGCAAGTCAGGAGGCACAGCCCAGCCAGACTGTACCCCACAGAAAGGCAATCCATACCAAAAATATATCCAATGTGGAGTGAAGATGCATTTCCAGAGTCAGCACTCAGTTTCCCCAGGCGTCAGAAACAAAAATGCCTCTGATCTTGCCCACCCACAAGAAACCCCAGCAGCACAGAGCACTCCATGGGACTGGCACCACCTCTGCAAGCAACACCCCCACAGAGGCTGTCCCCTCTTCCCATCCTCCCCATCACCCCTTGGCCAAGGGTCACTGTGCCAGCAGCCCACCCTCACCCCCTCCCTCCCTCCTGCTGGTGGAAAGGGTTAAGCATTAAACCACAGCACCTACCTGGAGAGATCGGACCAGTTCCTTCTGCTAAAAGACATTTCCACTTTCTGCGTGTTTCAGAGAGCTCCCAAAACTTCTGCAGGCATCCAGGCCAAGGTGCTGTTGGACCCGCGGGGCTCTGCACTGCCTGGAGACTCTGCTCCCCAAGAAGGGAGGAACTCCCCGCAAGGTTATTTCCCTGTGCACCTTTACCCTGCCTACAACCCGTTTACCACTGCGCTGCATCACATGGTTTCTTATCTACCTTGACAGAGGCAAGGCTGTAATTTGTCTACTAGCGGCGCTGCGCAAAAAACGCCCTGCCCAGGAGTGCCACGCAAAAGGAAATCACTCCCCGCTGCCTGCCGTGCCAGGGTTCGAGTGGAGATCCACACTCGGGGCTTGATCCATCCAGGTCTCCCAGGGTTTCGAAGACAACTCCCTGCAGAGAACCTGTTTTACCAGCCGCTCTCCACCAGTCAACAACTCCTCCAACACCGGTGGAGGAGGTGAATTACCTTGGGCAGAGTGGGAGGAGGCTGGCTCCCAGGGATCCAAAACAGTCATTAAAACACCTCCGTCTGGGCGCAGTTCAGTCCTTTCCAAAGAACATGGGAGGGTGCCCTTCTCCTTTCAGCCTTTTCTGGACATGTTAGATTGAGCCATCACAGCCTCCCCCTCATTATGAACTTGGCTGCAGTATAGAGCACTCATGAAGTCTCAGAGGAAGTGGCTGAAGCAAGGGGTTGTCAAATTTTTGGGTGCTGAAGCCTTCTGCTAGAGGGGGGCTTTGATTCTGGGCTCATTTCATGCCTGGAACCAGTCCATCAATACTATCATCACCCCCAGGCTGGTCCTGAGACCTGTCCCCTCACATTCACACAGGTCAACACTACTTCAAAGGCCAGATGTGAAGGCAACAGGGGGACTGTCATTTTGGAGTGATGGGGGCACCCAGACACAGCAGAGGTGGGTCCAAGCCTGTTTTTCACCTGGGGCCAGCCCCAGCATACAGCATGGCCAGGACCCCAGTGCTCCCATTGCCGGTGCAGCCAAGCAACAATCATGGTGGATTCCTGCAGAAGTAGCCATCCAGAACCCCCCGAGTACAAATTTTGTCTCTGATCCCTTTGAGATCCATCTCTCTGCCTGCCTGAGGGTCTGGTTATGAGGCTGGGCTTGCCACGCATGCCTCCATCCCACAGGGGCGTGCCCAGGACCTGAGCAACCAAAGGAACTATTTTAATCAAATGTTCCTGATGAAAATCCCATTTCTAAAAGATAGCCCTGTCAAATGAGCCGTCCGCTCTGGGCAGGGCTCATTCTCTGTTTTTCTTTCTCCTTGCAGTTCTTAGTTACCCTTTAAGTGTTTTCATACAGACAGAAAATGCAGGGAGTTGTGGCATAAGGAAAAAATTACTTAAATAACCTTGCAAGCGTCCTGCTAATTGCTGACAAACTATATATAGCAGTTCGGCATCAACAAGCTACTATAGAGCAATAAACCTTTCTGATTAATGCACAGTGAGCACTTCACTTGCAAAACCCATTGCCAAAGGATATCACTGAAGCATTAGGACTTAACGGGGTTTTAACAAGGATTAGGCTGAACGTAGTGAAAGAACACCCCCAGCTAGGATCTGCGAGGCAAAGGAACATAAAACCTCACAGTTTGTGATTCCTCTTATTATTAAGATGAAGAAATTCTAGACAGGCATTTAGCGTCTGGGGATTAGGAAGAGGACGAGCTTTGATGACACTCACCCCTGACACTCCCCCGGTCTTTATTTTCAGCTCAGAGACCTTTTGAGCTGAATGTGGCTTCCTCTTTAGTTAAGACCCCTCAGTGTGTTTCTCCTCCCAGGAAGGTTTCTCCTGCCCAGTTTCCCTCAAACCCAGGAAAACTGTTAGGATAAAGACCATCCTTCAGCATGGAATTCCCCAAATCTGTTCCCCACTGCTGGGAAAGCTCGAGGAAAACCTCTCCTTTAATTTGTGTGAGGTCCTGCTGAGCTGTTTGGCAGCACGAAGCATTGATCTCTCATGGTTTGAGATTTTTGCTGCCATGGAGCATTTAGCTCATGTTTTCCCCGGTATTCCTCAATTTTTTTCAGGTCCACTGTAATCCCAGGCTATCATTCCCAAGTAAGCAATGGCCAGCCCAAAACCCATCATCTTATGTAAGAAGTCACATCGGCTTTTTCCCTCTATGTGACACTTTATACTCTTCTAAACACCTCTTGCCATTTCATCCCCAACCCACTGCAGGATCCTTCTGAATGCCTGCATCATCAGTCTTCAACTCTGCTATGCTGAATGTGCAAAGATTATCAGCAGAGTTTGTTGTCTCACCAATGTTTCCTATCTGGTAATTGATTATTGACCTCTACTTGCACTTTCCCTCTCAGGCTGACCTAAAGGTCTAAAGGTCTTTGCTTCTGGAAATCCAGAAAAACTCTTACCTATCTGGTCACCCTTATTCACAAGTTCAGTGATGCCTTCAGCAAATGCCAGTCACTTTGTGGGACCAGACTTCCCTTTACAAAAGCTATTTTGCTACCCTGAGCTCATCACCAAAGCCCAGAGCAAGCTGCAGGTCCACAAAGCTGACGGTGATGAGATTAGGCAGGGCCATGCGTCCATGCAGGGAAGGGATGCTCAGGGGAACCAGTCTGACATTTCTGCAGATCCGCTCCGTGCACCAGGTTGTTGTATCTGCTCTCCCAGATCTACAGCCAGGAGAGGGAAGCTGTGCGCTTGGCCAGAGGGAGTTTTGCTGCAGGGCTTTGCTGTGTGCAGATGAGGCTCTAGTGTGAAACTGCACTTCTCTCCAGGTACCCACTTTGCCCAGGGGTGACTTTCCAGCCACTTTGCAGGAGGGCTCTGTCGGCAGACCTGCACCTGCCTGAGGAGCTCAGGGAGGCCAGATCTTCATCTGATGCAGATCAGCAGACGACACCCATCTGTACCCACTAAGGAGCTAGACCAGTATCAGCAGGGTTTTTTCCCTTGGGAACAGTGTCCTGCGTCTCATCCTGATGCATAGCCTGTTTCTTTGGCTACAGGGCAGTGGAGAGTTTCCAGTTTCCACAACTGTGCTGTAATCAGGGCATTCCTCAACCTCACCCTGGGGCTCAGCGGTCAACCCTCCTCCTCCACCTCCATCTTTTTTGCCCCTGCCAGTCCCCCAGCATAGGCCACAGCTCAGCTCCTCCCTCAGCTCCCCGAGCTCATCTCTGCCCAATGCTGGTAGTGGAGCAGAGTCAGCAGCATCTTCTGCCCAGGCTTCCCCACTGGACTGGGGCATGAGGCTCAATGACCAGGAAAAGGGGCTTTTCCCCCTTGTTCAGATGCCATCCAATCACTGCAGCTGTGGAACAACTCACAGAGGTCCCACCAGAAAATGCATACGCACAAAGGTCTCCCTGCATTGGTGCTTTGCAGGTGCTCCTGGGCTTTCTGCTCCAGGGCTGTCCTTTCCCTGCAATTCCTTCCGCTTTGGGGAAGATGTGTGTGATGCACCAGAAACTGGTAGTACAGAGATGCCTCCACTCAGTGAAGAAAGCCAGAAAGTGTCTGAGACTGGTGTGCATTTATGCAGAAATTGAACAAAACCCGACCACAGACTTTTCTGTAGGAAGGGAAAAACCCTTGCCCACACTGCCTTGAACCTGGCTAGCAGAGGAGTTTTCTTCTATTTATATTTTAACTTTTTTTTTTCTTTTTAAAGACACGTTGTGGTTCAGAAATGTCACCAAGGTGTCCCACAGATGCTATAGCTTCCTATACCTTCCTATTTTCCTCTGCAGATTGGCATCCTCATCAGATGCGGTCTCCGGTGATGACACAGGTCTAACACCGGAGAACCACGGACATCCCCCAAAGTGGTGTCAGTGGAAACTTTTCAGGTCACGGATAGAATAAGCGTGACTCATGGCCAGCAGCTGCGTGGCAGATGGCATCCCTCACAGCACACGAAATTAGTACAATTAATAAGGAATCCTCTCTGATGTGAGCAGGGAGTAAGAGGGCTCAGGCCACAGCAAAGGAAGATGGACAAGATGGACATACTCCACTCACACCAAGCACTGGACCCCAAGACAGCCCTGCTCCTTCCCAGGGCTGCAGGATCTGAGCCTGGGGGGCTGCAAGAGGAGAAAATGGGGGTGAAAAAGCCCATTTCTTCCTGTTTTAGAATGGCGAGGACACACAGGACCCACAGCAACAGCTGGGGTGGTGAATGGTTGTGCTATAACCCTGCTGAAGTGGCAACATTGTCCCTGGGTTGTCTCCTGCACATCTGCAGCCACAGGGTTTGATCCTGCACCAGCAGCACCATGGGAGCCATGGAGGGAAGGTGATGTTTAACCTTTACCACCCTGGACTGCAGCTTGGTGTCAACCCCACTGCAGAGTGCTGTAGTGGTCTTCAGAGGCCACGGGATAAATTTTACCCCTTCCCACCTCAGGATTGCCCATCACCTCTAATCCTCCTCCCTTTGCAGGTCTGGCCACCAACTGAGTCGCAAATGCACTTGGGAAAATATTTGGGCACAGGTGAGACGTGTCCAGGCATGACCGATCGGCAAGGAGGTCACAGAGCATCTCGGGAAAGAAAAGGACCATTTTAGGTAGGAAGGATATTTTGAAAAGGCCACATCAAGCCAAGCCCTTTGCACCTCCCTCATTGAAAATAAATGGGTTGTTTAATATTTTTTCTATTGTCCAATTTGATTTGCAATTTCTGCAATTTCAAGCTTCCAGAGCTTTGCTTTGGGACCTCTTGGCTGCAAAGGAGCAACCCGGAGGAGGGTAGGGTCAGGGCCCTGCTCAGTTTGAGGAGACAGGACTGACTCTTGCATTTCTTCTGGAGCTAAATACAATTTCATTAGCAACTGCTCCAGGACCAGTTTCTCTCCATAAATCCTCAAGTCCCCCATTTGGGAAGAATTTTCAGTAAAAAGGGATTACCCTTGGATTTTAATGCAGAGAGAGGACAATGAGATGATTGCCACCTAGGAGGGAAGCAAGAGAGGGACTGCAGAGCTGGCCTAGAGCAAGGGCAAGCTGGGGGCATCCTGGGATGTAAGACTCAATCTGCCCCTTCCACCCAGGGGAGAGCTGGGCTCTCAGCTGGCCCAGAGCCACAGCAGCAGCTCCAGAGCAGAGGTGGAGGAGAAGACTTGGCTCCCAATCCCCCAAGCCAACCAGAAGTGCCTCATATTCAGATCAGACAGCTGCCTTTTCCCCTCGAGATTCAACCCCTATAAAGAGATGGAGGGTTTCCCATATTTCTAATAAAATTTCTAATAAACTGTGGTTTCCACTGACCAATCAATGTTATTATCCACCAGAGAAGGATGGAAGTGGGACATGGTAACTGGGGAGCATTGCACTTTAAAAAAAATAGGGGAACTTGCAGAATGAAGAGATTTGGGGCTGGGTTTTTCTTTCCCTCCCTCAATCTAAACCACAAGGCAGCCATGCAGAGTCATCTATAGCCTACCATCTGGGACCTGGCCGAGGACACCCTGGCTGGTGCACTCTGTGGCTGCAGAGACGTGCTGGGGAGCCCTGAGGTTTTGCTCTGCAGCAGTTTCGGGTGCCTTGGTGCCCAGGATCTGACGATGAGCTGGGCACGGGCACCAGCTGGCTGCTGAGCGTCGACCAGAGCCTGATCCCACAGCACCCATCACCCATGGCGCCTTTCATCTCACTACCATTTCTCACCAATCCACAAATGCTATCCCTTTTTTTCCCTATTTAATTACCAAATTAGCATAATTGCACTGAGCTCAGGGCAACTGTTCTCGACCCAGACTCAGCTCGCCACTCTCTGCTTCTGTCCCAGGTCTGAAGAAGCCTTTGTTTCCATGAATCCTCTCTTGCATTTTCCAGCTCTACCTGTTGGTCAGGTAACAGTTATTACCTCTCCCTACACACCTTTCTTCCTCTGCCAGGATCGCTGCCGAGTGTGTGAGTTCCCTCTGGGGATAGCGCGCAGCAAGATCCCAGGACGCTGTTTCGGCACCGCTCCCACTTGGGCAGCAAGCTCAGAGGGGTGAGATTGCCACTGAAACCTTTTCCCTCCAGTGGTGGGGCAGGTGGGGCTGTGGCAGAACCCTGGGATCTCAGCTCAGATCAACCCTGATTGCCTGCAAGAGCAAGAATTCTTGTTCTGGTCAAGACAGAAACTCACTTCTCGGGGCTGCACCTGCCAGGAGCGTGTCCCGAGGTGCGCAGGGTGACAAGCGGTCAGAGAGTCCTGGCACCGTGCTGTGCTGTGGCTGTTCCATCACATGAAACTTGGAATGAAAAAAAATGTGTGGAAAAGGCTCTGTGTGCTGTGCAACTGCTGCAGTCATGTAGCAGGTGGACCTGGCCCCATTACTGGGGTGCTGATAGGGATGGAGGGTCAGGTGGAAAGAGAAAGGCTGAGCATCTGTGCTTGCTAAAGGAGCAAATGTGTATTGTCCAGCTGACAGCCATCCTGATTTGGGGAAGAGTTTTCACATTGAGTCTTAAATTCTCTGTGAAGGAGCTGCTGGGTATTGTGGCAGCTCAAGTTCTAATAACCATGCTAGAAATGCGTTCCCATCAGTTGCCATCTGCCCTAACTCTCCTTGCCAACAGACACGAGTGAGCAGTTCAGTTCAGTATCCCTGGACTGGCCAAAAGAGGGGATGTGGTGCCCAGAACAGTCCAGCTGTGCTGTGGTTTGGAGCCCAAACCCAACCCCACCTCCCTCCGATGGCTCTCTCTCGCTTGCACCGAGCCACCCAAGTCCTACAAGAGCCAGCTGCCTGGGGCCACCTTTCCCTGTCCCTAAAGAAGCGCAGTGTTTTTCTGAGTAGATCAATCTCTGTTGGAGACCACGAACATTTTTGATGCTGTTTCTTTTCCAGCCCTGGTGCCTGTCTGGGCACCTGCACTTGACTCCCAGTTTATAGCATTCTGTGGACTTTCCAAGCTCACTACAGAGGGACATGTGTGATGCAAAACACCCACAGTGTGGCACAGGTTAGAAACCACAGATGCTGTGATTCCTCTGGATACCATGGGGACATGGAAAGACACTTCTACTACCACCAAGAGCGCCCTGTGGAGCCTGAGCTTCAGCATCCCCTGCAGCACAACCAGGCAGAAGACCCAATTTGGTGCAAATTCTCACCGATTCTCCCCTCCAGCCCTGGTCTGGGGATGAGCTGGCACATTCCCAGCTGAAGTTTGGGGGGGCTGGGATATAGAAAATGACAGAACTAGTGGGGAAGCCCCCAGGTGTTTGGCCTGGAAGATGGATTCATCTCATGCTCTCTTGAAACACTGCTCAGATTAAGCCTTGAAATGGGGCTGCCCCAATTCCCACAGCTCCGGTGCCCATGCTGGGGTTGCTGGTGGGAGAGCTGGTGCCTGGCTGAGCAAGCTTTGAAGGCTTTTCCACAATGAGAGGAGAAGGAGGGGTGGGAAGAGCTGGCAAACAGCCATCTGCACACTGAGACCCAAGCCTTGCTGCTTGGCAGGCTGGTGCATCTCTGGAGCCCAGCAAGGGCTGCAGTGCCTGGAGGGTGAGAGGAGTGGTCCATGAATGGGGTCAGAGGGGTCTCAGCAGAGACAACAGGGAGCAGCTGGGGAGGGGCTGGGAGATGAGCTCAAAACAAGTCTGATCCCGGAGCACACTGCTGGCCTGAGCACCAGCACAGGGACATGGCAGGGTGGCAGGAAAGGACCCCCTGGTCCCGCACTGGGCTGTGGGCCAGCACCTTCTCCTGGCCAGTGCTCCCACAGTGACGAGCCCACGCAGTGCTCTGCCCAGGAGACCATCCTTTAATACACGTGCAGCTTCATGGGTACAGCTCAGGCTGCACCCACCAGAGGATGAGGGAGTAGGAGAAACAGCAGCCATCTCCAGGGCCTCTCTGCAGCGATGGGAGGGGAGGGAGGTGGCCAGTGGCCCCTTGGACACAGCATGGCCCATGCAGGTGACACAGGTGAGCCACTGTGCCAGGACTGTGCAGGAGCAGGGCTGATGGCTGTGCTGGAAGAAGCTCAGATCTCCTTCCCACACGGTTGTCCCCGTGTTTCAGCTCAGTGGAGGATTCAGGGTAAGGGTCTACGGAGCACAGAGGGGCGGCGAGGGAAAGGGAGACGGCAGGGTGGGGAGGCTCCTCTCTCCGATGCTCCTATGAGAAAGAAATAGAGCAGTGCAGTGGGGCAGAGAAGTTTTCAAGCTGCTTTCAGCAGCCCAGTGTTGGTGCCAGCAATGCCCACGCAGTGCAAGATGAGAGTGGCGTGGGCAGCAGACCCCGAAGACCCAGGGAGGACAAGGTGGGAGGGGAGGGTAGCTGCCGGCAGGGGCTCCATGGTGGGGAGGTGCGGGACAGGCACCCATTCCAAGTGTGGGGTGGGAGATGGGGCATGTGAAGCCTTTTTCTGTAATGAGTGGGGGAGGTTTCTGCATTTACGAGGCCACGGATGCAGGTCAGGGATGCTGCGAGAAGCGTGGGGCGTCACAGGGGGATGATGACCGGTCCCCTACCTCTCACTGCCCTGTGGGGGACTTGGCAGCGTCAAACATCTTCTTTCGCCCCTCCATCCCCGACATGGCCTCCACGTTCTTGCGCCAGTCGCCCACTTCCACGGGGCGCTCCTGCCAGGAGGGTCAGGGACAAGGGTTTCACTGGCCGTGTGACGTGGTGACCAGCAGCCCCACCCCATTGCACAGAACCCTTGGCCCCGATGCATGAGCAGCACAGGGAAGGCAGCTGCTGTGCTACAAACATCCCCCCCCCCTGTGTCCCTGCACGTGGAGCTAACTGGGTAGATGGCAAACAGCAGTCTGACTTCCTCAGCAAGGTTTGGATTCATGTGTGTAACCCCCCAAAGCGTGGCTAAGTTACATTAATGCACTAGAAGGTACAAAAATCTCAGAAAATTTCTTTAGGGGGAAGAAATCAGCACACAGGACTTACTCCAGGTTTACACCAGCACACTGGGGCAAAGGCAAGCAAAAACACTTCCCAGCCCACATAAAACCCATCTCCACCTTCTCTGAGCTCTTGGAGGGGCCTGGGATTGCTGGTGTGGCAGCAAGAGCCTGGCAGCCACTTCCAGCACAGGCAGAGGAGGTGACGGCAGCTCTGGGAACATGCCCAGGTGTCTGCTCTGCCAACCCACAAGCATTCATAGATTACAAGCTGTGCCCCAAAACCATCTCACGACGTCTCAGATAAACTCTGATCTATTGAGCGCCTGGCACCGGGGGCTCTAAATAGAGCTTTCTATCCAAAGGACTTAAAATGTGCTTTACTGGCTACATGGTGGGGGGGGAAGGAAGAGTGATTGAAACTTGAGGTTCCCATCCATTCTGCTGAGATGGGACCAAAGGGTAAAATCCTTTTGGGGAGAGGCCCTAGGAAAGCACCACGATTCTTGCTGTTGGGGTGTCTGCACGCCCCAGGCAGGTTTGGGCATCATTGTCTGACTCTGGTGTTGAGATTTTCCCCTCTCTGCAAAGCTGGTGTTAACTGGGCTGTTTATCTCCAGCCAAGCACACTTGCTGGGATTGCTCTGTCTTATCTAATCTGGGTCTAGGAGTTCCCTGAGTGTTTTCCAGCTGTTATTGCACTGAACAGGAAGCACATCTGATTCACTAGAAGACCAAAGACCAAACTCTCAGTGAGCGTGGGTCAACAGACATGCCAAGGAAGTCCCAGATGAAAGACCCTCACATAGAGGGAAGAGCATCATGGAAGCAGCTCTAAATCTCACTTGTTATAGTCCAACAGTTACCTGTCCCAGTCAAACTGCTCCCATGTGCTACTACCACATCCCACAATGGGCAGTGCCTCACAAAGACTGCCCTGTGCTATTTCTGAGGCTTACAAGGGATGAGCACAACCCACACAAGTTTCACGGGGGACCTTGGAGAAGGTGCCTACCAGGTGTCTCCATCTCTGGCCTCAAAAAGAGTCACCCACCTTCTCTGTGTCCTCTTTCTTGACAGACTTCAGGTTGGCTCTCAGATCCATGGACACCTTGTGCTTGGAGCCCAGCAGAGCCCTCAGCATGGCATCAGCGGAGACACGGACTCGCCGCAGGGGAGGTCTCTTGAACTTTCCCCGGAGATCAAGCACTTTGATTTTCAGATCTTTAATCTGCAGGTTGAGGAAAGGATAAGGAATGGGAGGTCATCGCATGGCTGCCTTGCACAAAAAGCTCCTGTGTGAAGCAGGAGTCTCCGCTGACACCAACCCCCAGAGAGGTCTGTGACTCTCCTGCAGACATGAGGACCACCTTCACCAAGGGACTGTCCACCTGAGCACAGAGCTGTTGCCATTGCCTGGTCCCTGCCTGCTCATATGGCAGCCATACCATGAGGAGGAGCTCTCAGACCCACAGAGGGTGACCAGGAGAGTGAGGAGGATGCCTGTGGACCCAGTGGACAGTTTGAGTTCTCTGAGGCAAGGATAAACCTTGTGCTGAGTGATGCTTTGCAGAGCAAATACCAACCTTAGATAACCATGGTGCATGTCCCTCATCCAAACTCAGTCCAGCCCATAACAGACCCTCACTGAGGCCCAAGCTACCATCCAGAGGGAGTTAACATAGAAGCAAACGGCCCGTCCTGCCTCCTACCTCCCGAGTGTTATGGTTGCACTTCGCTTCGATGTCATATCTCTCTTCATCCACAATTTCAACCTTCTCGTGCAGCTCCCTGCACAGGTCCTGGGGGACAAGCACAACAGGAGAGCAGTGAGAGATGCCCCTCCATGTTCCCAAGGAGCTCACTCCACCCTCAGACCTGAGAAATACCTGGAGCTGGCTCAAGGAAAGCCCACTGGTGCGCAGCGGTGTGATCCGCTCCGACAGGTATCTTTCCTTCTCTGACTGCTTGTCCACAATCTCCTGATCCCATTCCTCCTTTGCTTTTGCCAGCATCAAACTCTACAAGCACAAGCAAATGGCAGATGTGTGAACAGACAAGTCCCTCTGCTCCCCTTGAGCTTCCTCATGCAACATCTGTAGGGTGGGACAGTCCTGTCTGCCTCCCAAACCTCCTCCCTGCTGTAGGTGTCCTCCCAAAATCACTGTGCTGCTGCAACACACATCAAAATATCCCTACCCCTTTTATGTGGTGAACATGAAGGCAGGGGGGACAGCATGGCCAGAGGTACCACACGGCTGTGGTGGTCCCAATGGATGCTGACATTGGCACTTTCTTTGCATCAGTTTGCTCTGCTGTGGCAGTAAATCATTTTCCCAAGCCCCAACACCGGGAGCTCCCAGGCTTGTGCTGCAGAGCTGCTGGTGCACAAACACAAGGTCTGTGGTTTTAGAGCTGAAGGCATCTGAGTTTCTCCCCACCTTAGTAAAGTAGAGGTGGGGGGAGGTTTGTTTGGTGCATGGACCACAAAGCCCACATGAGTGAGGATTTCTGGGAAGACAAGAGGTGGGAACAGAAGCTGCTGCCCAAGGCCCATACTTCTGCCGTTCCTCATCGCTGTCCCACCGACCACGCACTCCAACCCCGGCTCCTTTTCCCCAGCAAGACAAACCCCAGGGAGTTTCCAACCCTCAGGACTCACCTTCAATAAGAGTTTGCGTGAGGCTGTGATCTTGGATTTTCTCTAGGGGAAAGGGGAGGGAAAAAAAAAACACAAACCTTTGAAAACAACCTGAAAGCAACTGCAGAGCAGCACTGAGATGGCTCCTGAAAGGAAAGGCACTTACCTCCCTGCAGACAGGCACCGTTCAGGGAGGAGCAATAAGGAACAAGAGAAGAGGACAAGGCATCAGTGAATGAAAGTCAAAAAGATGTGACAGTCAAGAAAAACATCTCATGCGATTGCAGCTGGTTTCCTTATTTCTGTACCTAAGAGCTGCCACCTGCGAGTGAGCCAGGTCTGAGGTGACACTGCTCTCTGCAGATGCAGTGGGCATGCTGGGCCACTGCCCAGGAAGCTCAGATGCCACTCAAAGATGACACATGAGCTGTCACCGTGCCCACTGTGCCAGCCCCAGCTCAGACCCTGCAGTTCAGGTTATAACACCCTGGTTCAAGTGCTCCCTGCACAGCTGGGAGCTGGCCGGGTCCTGTTCAGGTTTGCAGGGTCTGGGGCATCTCTGTGTCATAGAATCATAGAATAGTGGGGTTGGAAGGGACCTCTGGAGATCATCGAGTCCAACCCCCCTGCCAGAGCAGGGTCACCCAGGGCAGCCCACA